>JANIJG010013834.1:0-59042 GCA_024611175.1 Megaceryle torquata
ATAAAAATAAATAAAAAACCCACAGAGTTTAAACTCTGGCTCTCCAAGGACAAAAATATTTTCTTCTCCTCTAATATACTTAATTTTTATTACATGTAATATTTTCTTGTGGGAAGCTTTTTGGCAGTGCATAACCGAATGCTCAGTAATATCTCTCGGACAAGCTTGACTTCCATGTGTACCTTTTGTACCTTTCCTCTTTTTTTTTTCTTTTTTTTTTTCCCCTAAGGTTATTACCATCCATTCATCAAATGACTGTCTCATGGAACACCTGAAGCCCCTTCATTCCTTGCCTTACATGTCATTTCTCTGTCCCTCCTCCTCATTCCAGTGGATTTTTAAATTGACAGATTTTAGTGATAGAGAGAAAAAGTACATCTCCTCCTTCTCCTGGCTCAGCTTCTCATGACCTGTGCCTGAGATGGTCAGACACTTACATGTCAGACACACTGTGGGTATTTTTAAACCAGAATTTCCACTTTGTTCAACAGGAACCACAAGCTGAGTGAAACAGCAGCTGAGTGGAATCTGAAAGCCAAGAGCTGCCGCATTACACACATCTTCCTGTTGTCAGAAGGCACATTCAGGACAAATAAGGATGATCTCATTCAAAGCAAGATACCCTGGAGTGCCAGATGACCAAAATGTACAGGAAGTACATGTGGAAGTAATGAGACGCTAAGACACTTCAAAGGCCTTATTTCTGGTTGAGACTACCCATTAAATTTAAAAATAAAATTAAAAATTAAAATAGTGGCCTAGCCTCAATAAAATACTGAATGACCTTGAAAAACTTTGTCTCTACCATAGCTGATCTCCCCACATGCTTGTGCTGTTGAGCATGAACTCCATAGCTTGTAACCAAAAAGGTCTCTTGAGGCTGACAATGCAGCACTGCTTTCTTGCAAGATTCCTCCAAAAAGCTATAGATCCAAGCATAACTCAGTTTTGTCTAACACCTTTTTAGGACCATTCTAACTCACATGTCCAGGCCAGAACTGAAATTTCAAGTTTCTATGGACAATGTTCAAAAAGACAATCTCCAGTCTTCTAAACTTCATTACTCATGGAGCATCAGGCAGTTGCCATTTCTTTCCTGGGCAAGTTTTCCTCAGTGACTTGAGCATCTCCCTATCCCAATTCCCTTTTACTGCAGTAAGAACAAGACATTGACTGAACTTGCAAGTGCTTCATTAAACAGATGTTGATGGGAATTATCATTGCTCTGCCAGACTGCTCCAGCTCATATCCTTAATCTCTATTTTTGCCTGTCCCTTTCCCTGTACTCATCTCACACTTCTTATTTATTTCCTGGTTTTAACTCTTCAGTTAAGTGCACTTGAGTATCAGCATATATCCTGATTTTCCTCCTTTGTTGAATTAATATATAGACCATATCTGTGATACATATCAATAAATCTACGTGAGAGTGAGTGAGTTTTTTTTCCTGTGTTGTCACACTGCCTAGGACTACAGATTTCTTATTCTTGACTGAAATTAACAACTGGAATCATGTGAAGGAGTACATACAACCAGCTTCTACCTCAGTCAATAAATAAACTTCTACATTTTTCATAATGTTGGCTGGCCAATATGTGAGGGACAAATTCCTGTGCCCCTGCATAACTTTTAGATCATCCTTTCAAGATGAGATTTGAAAACATCAGTCCCATATCTAAAGTGAAACATGTCAGCTCTATTAATTAATTCAGGAAGACAGAATAGAAAGAGGATTTATATATAAGGACAAGAGAAAAGCTACATGCATTAGGCTAAAGACAGATACCCAATGTATCTACAGTGGAAACATCTGCTGTCTCTTACTGCTGCTCCCATCCTCTTTTTCTATTTACATTCTTTTGCTTCCCAGCCCTCTTCGTTGATTGTAGATGTTTTTTCCTTATAATTATTTTGCATCTTTGATTACTAGCTTGTAAAATAATAAAAGGAAAAAAAAAGGAGAAATTGTTTCCTCTGACTCCACCAGATCCAGGCTTTCATGGCTAAGGTCCAACTCAATGACTAACATTTTAAACTGTTATTTTTATAATAATAAAAATCATATACAGGGCTTGCTCATTAGACAGGCCTGTATTACTGTAGCTCTATTTATAACCAACAGCTAGCTCCACCTAGTGTCATCCTAATTCATCAGTGAAACAGCAAGCTAAAACCAAATACTATAGGTAAAACTGAAGACAACTATGAAATCGCTCGTCAGCTGGATGATGGCCACAGACAGCATGCAGTTCTGATTACCAGAGTCACAAGGAAGAGACCATTTTAAGTAACTACGGTACGATGATAGCCAGCCAGCACTCTTGAGACAAGGAGAAACTAGCAGCTTTTAGGAGTATAAATACAATACGTGCAATATAAAACAGTTTTACTGCTACCCTGAAAACGTGAATGGCACTTAAGCTGTTCATATGGGTTAGTCTCTATGGTTTCATCGTCAACAGCAAGGACAAGTTATTGTTAAATTTAATAGAGCTTCTCTGAAATAGAATAACAATATATTTTTTTTAGTTGTTATCAAAGATACAGAACTATTTTTGGCTATACAAACCCCATAGTGATCCTCTCCATTAATAGGTACATGTCCCCTCCCAGCACTTACAAAATAATTTAAAATGCCTCTCAGAGGTGATCAAAGCAGGGAAATGCTCAAACAAGCTGGGAGTATATCAGTTTTACTCATTCTTATCTTCAAACTTTCTAAAGGTTGGTTCACTACTGTGTATCTAGAAACATCCATCTTTTTAAAACTGTTACAGCTTTAGTCAGCAACATTTACTGTTTAATAGCCTGATCCCCTTTTGACAAGACTACACCAAGCACAGCCAGCAAAGTCATTTAAAATAAAGTCAGAAAAACAAATATCCAGCATAAAAAGAGAATTCTTGATCATCACATAAAAAACCCAAAAAAACCAAACAACAACAAAAAAACACCACACCACAAAAACTACAACAAAAGACCTAATGAAGATGGCAGTTTACATTGAAATAAAGCATTTTGCAAGGCAAAATAATCCAAATCATTTAACATAATCATAACCTGTGAGCTAATAACCACTGTTTGAATGGTTGTTAGACCTCCAAAGAAGAAAGAGAGTTCCTGCCTTACATTTAGAAAACACTTTTCCTTCTTAGATCAAGGGTGAGCCACTCTGATAGAGATGACGTCTGTTTTAAACCTGTTCGAATCACCTGTTGGGAGCTGCTTAGCATTTTCACCCTAGTGGTGATCAAATATATTTCAATATGTACAGGATACACTTAATGACTGCTCACTGTGAAAGAGAGGGAGCATATATGTGGGGGGGAGGCAGGGGGGGGCAGACAGGAGCAAGGAACATACACTAAGATGATACATACACCAAAGCAAAGACCTTTACATTTTCTCAAACTTTCTTGAAACAGGCAGTTGAAAGTTATGCTTGTGACTCATCTAAAGTATTCACAGATAAATTAAACAAATTATATGAAAACCTCAGCGCAATACAGAATATTAATTTAATAAAATGCATACGAAAAATGCTCTCTGATGTTTTAAAAATAAGAGAATACTCCAGTTCTCAATAATTTAGCAGTTACTGTCATTTCTCATTAACAGCTTTCAAAATGCTATCTGAAACAAGCTGATACAGAGAAATTAAGGGCAGTAATCAAGCGAGAAATGATAGACCAGCTGGGTAGGCATCAAGTTGGCAAAACGTGAATACAGTTCAATAGCTGAAACAGATGCTGGAGTTGTTGAGAAACCCTGCAGGAGATATTGGTGTATTTTCTTTATATAATACCGAACAACCGAATAAATGTCAAGAGCTAAAAACTGATAGGGAATAAAAACTGTCGAAAAAAACTAACTATAAAGCAGAGACCTGCAATAATATCTTTTCATTATATCAAAACATTCAGTACGTGCATCTTCATTTCCTCGGGATCCCTGAATATGCCAATACATCAGTCAGAGCTTGCTAGTGAATCAGAGGGAGCCTTTCCCAGTCTTGTTTCACATTTGTTTGTTTCTCTTTACCTGAGGCTTCACAGACTTAGAAAATACTTTATTCTTCAGTCTCATCCTAACACAACACACTCTTTTAAGCAAGCAATTCCCCGAGCTTGGAGGCGAGCAGGAAAGAAAGGGTAACACAAGCACAAATAAAACTGCAAAATCCATTTTGCACGAGGAATGTTGTTTTCAGAGTTTCAAGACCTCGGCAACAAATCCTCTGCCATCGGCGGCAGCTCGTTCTAGCATATGCTTTGTCATGGTCAATTTCTAATTACATTCATAATGATGCAATAGCTTTGATAATCCTACCTTCCATGCCAGCTGCTTTTCTTGTCACTCCATCATGCCAATAAGTTGGCTGCCGTAAGAAATCAAGATAGTGCAAAACAGCATCTTTCCCCTGCATCTGTCATCTTCCTGAAAGCATTCTATTACTGCCGACTGCTGGGAACCAGAAAGTCTATTTGAATTCCAGCAGCTCCCCTTTCGCATGATTCAAGTTAGGTTAGGTGGGCATGCCTAACATGATTCTCTCCATCATTTATTATGCAGCTGCTACACCATCGGCGTGGTAACCACTCTGACTTTATCTGATACGTCAGTCTTGCAAACCTCTACCTCCGTGCAAACACAGGAGCCACAGAATCATCTTGCATTTAATGAGCATTCTCCCTGCCTAAAGAGAGCGCATCTGCAAATCAGTTTCAAATCCTGCTGCTCACATTGTCCTCTAAGGCTGATGCAAATGTTTGAAGATTTTTTTTTTTATTATTCTTGCATTTCATCTCTTCAGAAAGCACAGTTCTTCATGCACGCTTGAATTATTCACACTTCAGCTAAACGTTTGCTGATTTGTGTCCAACCAAACAGCACTTTCCCATTGAAACTCTGCTCGAAAGCTACTTCTGAATAACAGTGCTGTACATTCAGGCTCTCGACTCTGTTTCATTTTAAACATGGCTTTTATAGCTATACCTCAACAAATACATTTAGTTCTTTTCATGCAATAAATGGCTGTCTAATGAGGGAAAGGCACAGGTTTAAACAGTTTATCTAGATCTACCTGTAGGTGACTTTTGCTTTTTGTGCTTTATAACATTTTTACGGTAAGTGGATAGCTCTGTTAGAACATCTTGATATTCTTAAAGTGGTAAGAACACCACCATAAGCTGTTTTTTGCCAGCCTGTGGAGGACATTCTCAAACGACAGTTTGCTTAACTGCTTCTGAGTATTGTGAATTAAAGGGATAGGATTGTTTTGTTGTCTTTCTATTTATATTTTCTGTTGGAGAGGGAGAAAATCATGCTTGTGTCAGTGATTTCAAAAGAATATTAATAGAAATTGACATATACACATCAATCATGCTCCAAGTTAAATTAGCTGCATCTCCTCCCACCACTTCTGCCTGCAGTTCAGAGTCAAGGCATTTCATCTTTAATGCATCTGCTTGCTCATAAGCTGAATAAACATCCCCAACCCCACACTGGAAAGTTTGAATACCTGAGAGAGAAAAAAGGAACAATTTAACGTGTGCAACTGTCTGGCTAAAACACATTAGTTAAGTGAAATATTAAGGGAGAGCAAAGCCTATTGATGGAGTAATACTTCTTTCCTCAGCTTTTGTACAACAACAAAGTAGGAGAGGGGAAGGAGAAAGGACACAGTCCCCTGGGAAGAGCTTTCCCTTGTGGGGGCAGCCAGCTCAGCATCACTCACCAGTTCTCATATTCCCAGCTCACAAGGCTCATACGGTTTTACTTAAGCCTCACTTCTTCACTCAGATAAGATGTCAAACTTCTCCATGGATTGCAAACCCCTCCACCCCAATGGTCCCTTCCTCTCCTACAATTTGCTAGTCTCAGTTAAGTTCCTGAATCTCTTGACAGTGAAAAAGGAGCTTGAAGACATGAGCTTAGGGGAGCTCAAAGTCACTGATGGTGAAGGGGTGGGGAAGCAAAAAGGGTAAGAGAATCTCCTACTTTGTAAAAATCCAAATAAAAACCAAGGGCATCTGATAGCTTCCTCTAGACCTCCTGCATGAGTGTTACCAGTGGGTGCAGCTGCAGGGCTTATTCTTCTTCACCCCTAATGGAGCCCCAGCCCTGGGGTCAGAGTCCCAGAGTTCCCAGATTCTGGGCAGAGGGGCTGGCATTCTCCCCTGGTAAAAACTCACTCATGTGCAGTGCCAGGAGCAGACGGGTGCTGGGAGACTGAGTGCAGGATAGCTCCCAGCTCTGCTGGGAGGGATTCGACTCCCTGCTCTCACCCACATCTAAATGGCACAGCTGACACCTGAATGAGCTAACATAGCATGGCACAGTTTATATTTAATACTGTATTTATTCCTAGCATGCTACCAGAAAATGCCTTTTTAGAAATTTCATGTAAATAAAGTAGAACTACTACATCTGTTCCTCTGTCTGTAGCAGCACATATCAACCAGCTAATTTTGCATTCAAGACAACAGAGATAGTCCCATCGTACAGTTGCAAAGTGCACAACTATAAAGTGCCTATCTGAAAATACTGTCAGCTCCTTTTTGTTCACAGTTCAAGTAATTTCTGAAGTGAAACAAACGAGACAGTGAGGACTGACTTTGAAGTCACCATAAATCCTAAGTACATAAAAGGATATGCTTAATATTTCACACTCCTAGCTGCATTATGATTTTTTAAGCCATAGACACAGCAACAAGGAATTTACATGATATTTCACAAAAGCTCATATAGCCTGTAGTTGCAGGGAAGACCTAAAGTACCAAAAAACTCACCATAGGTTTGATTTCTAGTTCAGTGAATTTTGAGCTGTGCAAGATTCTAGATGGCAATATCCAGGAAAAAAAACATTAAGTACGTTAATAAGCCAAATAATACTGGTAAGAAAATGGTGGTATCTAGTATACCATAAATACTCCTTAGCAGAATCCTATCACCACTCAGATACCTAAGAAGGGAGTACAAAAAGGGGGAACACCCAAGGGGGGAGGGAGGGAAGAGGGAATTATGGAAAATATTTCCAGAAACATAAGCATGGCATTCCAAGAAGTATCTGCAGGGTTTTGTCATTCAGTATGACTTCCCACCAGCACAGCATACGTGACACAATGTAGTTTAGCCAAAGAGACTATTCCCATTCAGATCAGGTCTATGGGAAATAGTCATTTTTCCATAGGAAAAAAAAAATTGTTTTGTTAATTAATTTTTTTTAGGAGGAAACTGTAATATATCAGTTTTGTATTCTTTGTACACTAGCTATATAGAAAAACAGCCCAGAGATGAATAGAGAATCTGGGAGGAGAAACCAGTATCAGTCATTCTGTCCATATACTAATGGCCAGATTAATAGCCAGCTTTGGTCTTTAGTTTTTCTGCATTTTCCTGAGAAAACAACAGCCTTGGTTTCTGCTTATTGTAACTCGATACAGCATCTGCATTGATATAATTAATAGTAACCCACCCATATGGAATGAACTGCTTTAGATAGAAAGCTCCATGAGTACTGCTCCCAGACTCTACAGTAACACAAATACATATATTTTTTGTCTTATGCAGAACTGTATGAAGTTTGAAAAAAGCAGAAATAATCAAGTGGAAAAATAGTAATCAAATGGTGTTCTGCTTTTTACAGTACTGAATTGTGTTGGCTTTGTGTCTGGTGGGGTGTTGGTAGTGGAAGAAGGGGCTATGGGGGTAGCTCCTGTGAGAAGCTTCTAGAAGTTCACCCAGCTTCAAAGTTGGAGCCACCTCTGGCCAAAGTCGAGCCAATCAGCACATTAACATATTTAAGAGGGGCACAAACCTGCTGGGCAACTAATTTTGTTCTTAGAGAAGAGTGGGATGCAAGAGGACATGGATACCAAGTTCAATGATCAAGGAGGGATTAAAGTGCGCTGGAGCAGAGATTCCTCTGCAGCCCATGGAGAGACAACAGGCTGACCCCCTGCAGCCCTTTGAGATCAGTGGTGGAGAAGATGTCCACCTGTAGCCTGTGGAGGGCCCCATGCTGGAGGAGGTAGCTGCGACCAGAAAAGACCATGAGTCTGAAGGAATTCTGTGCTGGAGCAGTCCACTGCTAAGAGGACTACACACCCACAGAAGGGATCCACACTAGAGCAGTTCATGAAGAGCTGCAGCCCATGGAAAGGACTCACATTTGAGAACTTAATGCAGGACTGTCTCCTGTGGGAGGGATGCCACATTGGAGCAGGGGAGTACTGCAGGGAGTCCTCCCCCTGAGGAGGAAGGAGCAGAAGAAACAACATGTGACAAACTGACCACAACCCCTGCTCCCTGACCCCCTACACTGCTAGGACAGAGGAAATACAGAATTTAGGAAGAGCTGAGCCCAGAAAAAAAAAAAGAGAGAAATAATGAGAAAGAGTTGCATTTAAGATCCAGTTGTATTTATTAGTGTCCTACTCTGAGTCAGTTGACAAACTGGTGGTTGTTTTGTTGTTTAAATAAAATTTTGATGTTTCTCCAAGTCAAATCTATGACCATAATCAGTAAGTGAACCCTACCTGTCATTTCTCTTGACCCTCGAGCTTTTTGTTATATTTTCTCCTCCCCACCCCATCAGATGGGGGTAGGAATAAGCAAGCAGCTGCATGGTGCTTTTGTGGCCACCTGGGTGGGCTCAAACTACAACATGAACTCAGTAGGCAAAGAAACTCCAGTCTACTTGAGTGACAACAGTATGAGAAAGGAAAGAGGCCCATCTCTCTTCCTAATCCATCTGCAGTTTATGACAAAAACATGTCTCCTCATTTTAACTGCTTCATTGCTACTAGAGCCACTAATTGGCACATTCAATGTGCTTGAGTTTGATTACGTTGGTGTGTGCACATTACAATGATAACTAAGATACCATGTAGAATCTCTTCTTGCTGCCCTTTCTTTTTTCCTTTTTGTTTTCCTCTTTGGAAGTAGTAGTGACTACAACTAAACAAGAGTAGATAATGGATCACTGAAAAGAAGCAAACAGATTAGCCTTGACCTTCAGACCTACGTGATGCTCTACATGATGCTCTCTTTCTAGTATGCAAAAATGAATGCTGATTTTAGCTAGCAAAATTTAGACACTTGCTTTTCTAATTTGTCTCCCGAAGAAATAAAATTTCTTTTCCTTTTCTCTCTGCCTCCCATTATTCTTAGATACTTTGTCACTCCCCCAGTAAACAACTAATTCAGTCAATCAGTCATGCAAGAAAATACCTTAATGATATACTGTGCATGTATAGATTAATAAACATCTCCAGTGGAAGCACTGGAAAGTTTGATGGACAACACAGACAGGAATTATTAATTATTTCTTTTTGTTAATCATTCTATAACTACTTCTCAATTGCAGGACTTTTAACATATGATTATAAAAGTAAGCCATCCATAAATAATCTCTTTGCCATAGAGTTCGAGCCATTAGTTACTTTCATTTTAATGACAATACCTCAATAGTTTAGAGAGTATGACTTCTGACAATTATGGCACATACAGCTTTGACTACTCGAGACTTACAAAAAGTTGCTACAGAGTAGTATATAAAAAATTGAAAAAGAACAATGTATACAAAGTCACATCTGTAGAAACTAAAAGTCCAGTGGAACTGTCATCTCCACATAGATGCTTACAAACCCTAGGGCTCCAATGGAACTGTTCAAAGGCCAAGTCACTTGGACAGGACCATTATGGTGGCCAAAGAAACTTTTCAGATGTGGAAGTCTGAACTCATCCAGCCAGGCACTTGACAACCATTCCAGGATCTGAAACTTTCAGGGTCTTGAAATTATTCATTCATCTGCACCATATTATTTTTTGTGCAAAAGTCATCTTAATTTTTTAATTAGATATATGAAATTCACCCAAGTTCATGTATTTGTCAAACTGATAGCTCATTACAGGCTTACCTGAGGACATGTTAGGAGGACTCATGACCAATCTTTCTAAGTGAGATTGATCCCATTTTGCAAAGCTTTATTACAGATGTGGTTACAACAACCCCAGAATTTCATATTACAGGACACGAATAAAAAATTATTCATGAAAGATTTTACAGAAACAGTTCTCTGTGGGTATCTCTAATGGCAGAGCACAGCACACTAAGAAGTGGATACTCTGCATCAATATTGAATATTGCTGTATGATATAGTCATCTGAACACTGTTATAAACCTGGATAAGATCTTTCAAATGCAGCAACTGTTGAGGATTTTTAATGGCAACATCCACTTACATCTGCAGATAAGCCAATGCACAGTCTACATTTTGTTCTCACATAGCATATGTATTTCAGTGACAGTGAATTTAAAATACTAAGATCTAACAAGAAAAAAACATCTAGTTAACTCTTCCCCAAATATTTAGCATACATCAGAAAGCAGAAACATACAGAGTTTCACTGTTTGACACTCAAGAGAACCTTGAACTCTTCAGGAAATGATGCTAACCTTCTCCCTTAAGCAAGCATGATATACTCTGTTAGTACTAAACTGAACAATGACATGAAGTTTTAAGATGTTAATTACATAAAGAATGTATTTTGTTCTCTTACAGCTCATTTTAAATTAGACTGATGAGCTACACAGAAAAGAACCTTCTTCCATTTATACCTTTATTTCTTTAGGAAAAGATGCTGTTCAGAAATCCTAGGCTTGAAATAATTACTGAGATCTTAATTTGTTAATTCCTTCTACAGCTGCAGTCCATGTAAGGTGCATATCAGATGTACCAGGAAAAAAAAAAACCAAACCAAAACCAAACAAACAAAAAAAACCCCACACACCACCAACAACAAAAAAAACCCCACAACACAAAAAAACCTAACTAAACAAAAAACAACCACAACAAAACAAAACAAAAGACGTACCACTCATTCATAGACTGCCCTTCTGTGCAGACCCTGTGTGCCAGCATTCAGCTTGCAGTGTTTTTGAGTCTATGAGGACTCTCAAATGGCATAGCTCTCCAGTAATCTCTCCATGTTCATCTCCATTTTCACCAAATACAGACGATTGTCATGTAAGACAAATGAGGGATCTGGTCAAATGGCAGGCATTTGAGAAATGTTTTGGAGATTACAGATCACATGTTCTTAAATATTTTCTATTGGTCATTTCTACTGCTAATCCAGTTATATTCTGGTTTAGTAGTACTTCTGATTCTTTGAATTGGTTTCTCAATGGAGCATTAATGATTTGGTAACACATAGATGTCATATTTCTGTTAAAGAACTAATTATAGCAAATTCTACCACATTCCAAATTCCTGTAGTATCTCAGTCAAACTTATCTTCTCATTGCTTCTTTGCTATATTTTTTCCTAAATTAATTATCTATGTGGTTTGGGTAGTGGTATTAATATTAAAAATGGACTTCTGATTAAGATTGCAGCTGAGGTTTTTACCTGCTAACACTAGTCCAAAATCTCCAAAAATGGCAACTGAGAGTCGCTAATTGGCAGGACTTTGTAAGGCTTTGTTTTTCAATTGAGTTCTTAAGTTAAAATCCCTGGCAACTTTTTTACACGAGTCCACTAAAAACCAGGAACTGCTTTAGAAAACTCTAGCAAAGCACCCCACACAGCATTTATCAAGTCTCTTTCAGTACATTATAAGGTTCCCAAGACCCTAAAAAAATAGGGCACAGAAAGAATATTCCTTAATACTCATTGTAAGGCTGACTATACAATCTGGGTTTTCACTCACCAATGGTTTTCCCAACATCTGTGGCCCTAGAGCATGTCAGCACTCCAAAATACACAGTAATGATGTGTGGAAAGCATGTTTTTGGAAGTGAATAGCTTTGTCAGTTTCCCAGGACAGATACATCAATGAGGGTTTCAGAGATATTAAAATCTCACAGGATTTTACATTTACTGTTTCTGTAACACAGTGTCATAAGGAGGTGTTTTAATACATATTCTAATTTAAAACAAAATAAAATCTATCTTAGCTGCCTTGTGCTTCGCAACACACTTATTGAGTTAGCTCTCACAGCAGTATCTAGGGTTCTTGCCACAATGCAAGTTAACAGTGAGGGGTCACAAAGAAAAGAATCTTCCACCTTTCCCTCCTTCCTTTGCCAGCAGAAAGAATATAGGACAAAAGGAAATTGCATCAAGCTGCACAAGGGGAGGTTTAGGTTGGACATTAGGAAAAACTTCTATACCAAAAGGGTTATCAAAGACTGGAATAGACAGCCCAGAGAAGTGGTTGAATCACCATCCCTGGATGTATTTAAAATCCATCTAGATATGGTGCTTAAAGGATATGGTGTAGTAGTGGTACTGGTAGAGTTTGATAACAGTTGGACTTGATGATCTTAAAGGTCTTTTCCAGCCACAGTGATTCTGTGAATATATCCACATTTTGTACCTGTCCCTAAAGAACCTGCTTTAACACTAGAGATTTAAGAGTGGATGCCTACTATTTTATTACAATGAATCAAGGAGAAGGACAAACAGACAAAACTAACTTAATTTGCTGGAAACTAACGCCACCTTGGGGTGGGGTATTTTTTTTGTTTTTAATATGGGATTTGAGGTAAAAATCTAAATCTGAAACAAAAACTGAGTTCATCTACAACTGTTGGTGCTCTACAACCTTCTCAACTTCAGCATAAAGAAAGCTTAAATGACACTTTTTCATGTGAAATAGGAAGAATAATCCATATCTCTAAGTCATCTTTTAAAAAATGTTTTGGAGATTTGCCCCACATTTTTGCCTTGCCTCTTCTAGTTAGGGAATTCAGACTCACGCATGATCTAGACCCTTCACCAGCTTCACTGCATGTCTTTGGACATACTCCAGGACCTCAACGACTTTCTTGTAGTGGAGAGGCCAAAACTAAACACCATATTCAAGGTACAGCCTCACCCTTGCTGAGTACAGGGAGTTTAATACTTCTCTACTCCTGCTATTTCTGATACTACCTAGGATGCTGTTGGCCTTCTTGGCCACCTGGGCACACTGCTGGTCAGGTGTCTACCAACATCCCCAGGTCTGGGCAGCTTTGCAGCCACTTCTTCGCAAGCCGGTATCATTGCAGGGGGTTGTTGTGACCCAAGTGCAGGCCCCAGCACTTGGCCTTGGTGAACCTCATACCACTGGCCTCAGCCTCTCAATGCAGCCTGTCCATATCTCTCTATAGAGTATTTCTTCCCTCAAGCAGATCAACACTCCTGCCTAACTTGGTGTAATATGCAAACTTACTGAGCGTGCCTTCAACTCCCTTATGCAGATTATTGATAAAGACACTAAACAGAACAGGCCCCAGTACTGACCCTAACTTGAAATCTTGATCATCCAACTGTTTCAAAGCCGTACCACAGTAAGAGAGGATGTTGCTTTGTGGGACAACACAAAGTCAAAGCTCCCTGTAAACCCCAGGAGCCTGTTCCAAGTGGAGCAGGGACCATTGTCCAAGTTGTGGGGCATCTCAGCTTCTCATGTAGGACCCACTGCCTTCCTTCTCCAAACTTCTGCCAGTCTTCCTTCAGTTACAGAGCAGCTACTACTAGTAGCTGCCCTTTCACAGGACATGAATGTTTCCTATTTTTCAATACTTTGAGTATTTTTTATTTTTTTTTTTCAATCCCCAGCCTGGTCAGGGCACAGAGATTTATTTGGGCTGCTCTACAGGTCTTAGTTAGAAAGGCATATAATATTAATTTAGAAGGCGCTTCAGCAAGAACCTTTTCTCCCTCAGACAGAGATGAAAGCAGATTTAAGGGAAGGCATGACCCTTAAAGAGTTGGTTCCCAGGCAAAAGCATCAGCCCTCCAAATCTCACATCTGTGGTGGCCCTGAGCCATATGTGAAATCCTGAGCACTTCCCAAATAGGTGGGAACAAGGGACGAAGAAGTAACAATCTTCATTGTATGTGTGATCAATGCACAACTCCCACATTAGTGAAATTAGTAAAACTGTGGCCTAATTAAACACTCTCTCTTGCATCTTGTCAAACTTCCAGCATATCTGGGACACTGAATGGCACCAGTGAGCAGAGTGGCAGCTGCCAAGGGTCACTATGCTTGCCAGGCTTCATTTTTAACATTATTTTGCATAATATCAGCATGCAATCAACTTTGTATTGTATCAGTACAAAAGCTGAGACTTTGATTATAGCAACAGAGTACATTAGCTTGAAGTTTTGTTAAAACAACTATAAAAGGCAAATTCTTAAACCAGGTATTGATTATGGAAACAAAATGTTGTGGGAATACATGGTCCCTAAGCAGTTAATATATTTTAGTTCCAGTATTCAAAATTCAGGGCACATTCTACTAAGCTTATAACATGGTATTACATTACTTGATTAGTACCGATTTACATCACAAGTCTTTCTTATGCAAAAAAAAGGCAGAACTTAATGACCTCTATCACAAAAAAAAAAATAATCTTACAAATTTCCTAGGAAACCATGACTTCAGTCAATACAAACAGTAAGCTAGTTCTGGTAAAAGTGACAGACACATGTATCAGCTCCCAGTTCAATAGGACCAGTGCACAATCTATGCACTGGTGCAGTGCCAGTGCATGGATGCATGCAGCACCACTCTAGGTCTTTTGGAGCTACTAGATCTGGCCCAAAGCAGAGAAAGTTGTACAAAAAGGCAAGTAAAATGGTATCACAGAAAGCAAACACAAAGACTGCATAAAGAAAGGTTCGCCATGCATATGGTATCCAAGCTTATTCACGCAGTGCAAAAATGTCAGCAACAGCAGTGACACCTGGGATGATTTTTGTGCCCTCCTCTCATCCAGATACTCAGCAATTCCACCCTCTCCTGAGCCCTCTCCTTTAGAAAACAGGAGTACTCAAATTTGGTCTATAATCAACAGTCAAACTTGTCCAGAATGCCAAGGCCATCTCTGTAATTGTGTTTGTATATTTGGTGTGGATATGACACAGTGAGGACTCATCATTAATTTGTCTTTTTATTCTAATTCATGCATTTTGCGTGGCTTTATATTCTTAAATTATATTTTTTCCTCTGCAGAATTACTGGAACCTATTTTAGGCTGAATTAGGAAAAGCTGTGGAAGAGAAAGATAATATTTCTATACCATGGTGCACACTGGTTTCCCATCAATGAGTATTAAGCACCCTTTCCCAGAAGAACCTGTTCATATTTTCCCTCACTAAGAGCAACAACAGCCCAGCAAAGATGCTTTCCTAATACAGGTGAAAGCATCTTCATAACAATTTCAGGATTACTTATATTAATGTCAGACAGGGATAGAGTTGTAGCAACTACAGTTGCCACCATCAGTGTATGTCTGTTAGTACTTCTTAGTTCAACAGACTTGAGTAAGAGCATCATTTCTTGTGTTTCTGCTCTGGCTGGCAAAATAAGGACACATTATCAGTCAGAAAATGTCTTTTGATAAACATCAAGAAACAATCATATCAGCACTTCTGTTAGGAACAGAAGTCAGCTCTCAACTTCCAAGAACAGTTTTGGCCACGAGCCTAAACCAGCATCCACTCCAGACAGAAAATATGAGGGGGAAAAAAAAAAAAAAAAAAAAGAGGAATGTCACTAAGCAAGTCTCTTTCCCATCTCAAGTAGCAAAAGGAACTAAGAAATGCTCAGAGTCCTGAATCATATAAATAGATTTATAGATCAACCCTTGAGCCAAAGCAGCAGGTGCTCTTTACATCTACACAGATTTGTTGCACAATCTTTTCCAAAGACAGGTGTTCAAAGTGAGATCTACATGTACCTACTATACTAGAATGAGAAAAATCACTTCATTAGTCCAGTATGATACAACCCGAGTTAAACCCAATGCAGAAAAAGACTTCTAAAAGAATTATTGTTTAATGAATTAGCTTTATTTTGTTCAGTTTGTAGCTTCATGGAAAATACTGTTCAAGCGAATGTATTTGTTACGTGAATACACTGAAATTCTCTTAATTGTTTAGCATGCTATGGACTGACAGTAGGTCATTTGCTGTTGGAACACTTGATCTTTAAGAAGTCTGTGATATGAATGGGGAGATATGACAAGATACAATTTCTTTTTGCCCTACAGAGTAAGCGTAACTAAAACTCACTAGGAAGATTTCACAAAAATCCCTAAGGCTCTGAGTATGTCTGTGAAAGGACTTGCAATTTATGGTGAATTGATAGATAAAAAGAATCATGAAAACATTAAGGTTTATTTTTTACTTTTTTTTTCTTTTTCTTTTCTGGGTTACATGTGCTTTGCCTAAGGCATCATTCCAAAAAAAGTTAGACTGCTGTAGGATTTATTGGCTAGGACCAGAGTTTGAATGCAATTTTCTCTCATCACATTCACACAAAGATATTGCACCTTCCTGTACTATCGTAGCTAAGAAAGGCATATTTAATTACTTCTGTGTCAGGTTCTGGTTAGGGGTTTGGGGAGCTTGCTTCTATCACTATGTCAAGTAATACCACAGCACTGTGTACAGTTCCTCTCCCAGTGTGCATACTCAACTGTGGGAACTAAAAATTTGTTTACCAGGAGCACTGATGTGAGCAAAATTTGATTGCTTGAATGTTCTCTGAAAGCAAAACACAGAAGTTGGTCAGCAGATATAGTAATTTTTTTTTTTTAAATAAATTTAAGAACTAGGAAATTTTCTAACATAGGTAAACAAATCCAGTTATAAGTGATATTTAACCTAAATTTAGTAAATAATATTAATTATGTCCTTGCATGAACTGATGTATGATAGTTTATTAAACTGGAGTTGGATAGCGCCTGTAGCAATAGGACATGAGGTAATGGTTTTAAACTAAAAGATTCAGGCTAGATATAAGCAAGAAAATTTTTACAATGAGGTTGGAGAAGCACTGACACAGGTTGCCCAGGGAGGTGGGTAGATGCCCCATCCCTAGAAAAATTCAAGGTCAGGTTGGATGGGGCTTTGAGTAACCTAACCTGGTTGAAGATGTCCCTGCTTCATTGGAGGGGGGTGTGTTGAATTAGATTACTTCTAAGGGTCCCTTTCAACCCAAACCATTCTTTGATCATTCCAACTTAAAATGATTATGTACACATATATCTATTTATGTACATTCAAATATAAAATGTCAACATTTATAATATGGACATGCTTCTTTCCTACCCTTTGGAGTCTTCAGCTTCAGTACCGAGAGCTAAAACTATCACAGGTTCATAAGAAGTGCTGGGCAGACAGATTGAGATCCTAACTGACTCCCTGGCAGCCCATGACACAGTGTCCCACATTTCCAGCTAACAATCTTCCCCCAAAAAAAAATATTCTGATGGGCTTACCAAAAACTCTGGCAGCATCCACCTGCCATTTTGCCTATTAAAATAAAATATTAGAGTGAATAGCTAAGAACTGTATCAGGTTATCAGCCAATGCTCAGGCTATTGGATGCCTGCAACATAATCACCTGACTGGAGACTCTCTTGAGTATAGAAGAGAAAGGGAAGAGGGATAAAAATCAATTTCAAACCATAAAAGCTTTAGCTAATAGGATTATTAAAAAGTGCCTCTTCCTCCAAGCACTTTTCCAAGTTTCCCCAAAAGTTATAGATACCAGATAGCATTCAAGAAATTAAAATTCTGCCTAGTAATCAAAACCAATCAATATCTGTAACACTTGCTCTTGATCAACTCCTGAGGCACCTTACTCTTTCCCTACATGTGGTGCTAGTCATTCGGAAACAATGTAAGGTAATGACAGGTCAGGCAGAACCAAAGACATTTGTAGATTTCTCCCGCTATTTATCACACGTGACTGTGTGATAAATATTTTTTTGAAAGCCACCACTGTTTCTACAATAAACAAGCGATTACCAGGAAATACATAATAGAAGAAAACAACTTATGAATATTATGCCTAATCCTTCATTCTTCCTAATATCTCACTGTCATTCCTGACAAACTAAATCAAAACATCATCTACAAATTCTAATGCAACATCCCAGCAAGTTGTTATTAAATGTATTTTTTTCATGTGAAGTGGCATTATGTCAATAACTGCCCTCTGAAATGGGTGTTTAGGAGATTATTTCCTTGACTGTTAATGAGATGACTATCTCTATATATTCTCACCTGAAAATATGGTGAGTTTCATTACTGCTTCTGTTGTGAATACCTTGAAAATAGCTGGTGTGTGGCTGTTGTGCTTCACGTCAAGAGAAAATAAGTCCTCTGCTTGGGACATCTTTGAATGCATTTCATCAGAAACCACAGCCAAACATTTGTCAGCTATAGTCTTAAACCTTATCTTTCCTTCTCTCACCCCAGAAGAGCACATTTCCAATGAGGACACTACAGCATACACAAAACTACCTCCCTAGCAATGCTAAAGCATCACTTGCCATCCAGCTCAAGACTACATTTCTTTTTCCCAGTGACACCTTCATGTTCTCAGTACTCCAACTAGTCCCTGTGAAATGGAGGCTTAAACAAAGAATGCATTTTCCTGAACAATACCTTTACATATTAACAAGAGTTTGGGTTTGAAACTGATATCAGGGGGGAAAAAAAAAAAAAAAAAAAGTAGATATCTACACAACTTGTACTCTTATTTTAAGGCCAGGAATGCAATATGGTTCTGTGCAAATCTGCAGGGGAAAAGCATAAAAGAATAAGAATGTTATTATATTTAATATTCATGACACCATGGGAGAATGAGTAATACACTTTCTACAGTTGTGAGTGGCCAACATATGACATGCATACCGTGTCACCTCCCAGATCTTAGTGATTTAAAAAAAGAGCAGAGTAAGAAAAAGGCTTGGAAGATGATGATGCCATGTGTTGTTTCTGATTTGGCTATCTGAAAAGCAATGTCATCTCTAACCACATTTATAGTGGTGCAGGCAGGAAGAGAATAAAAAAAAAAGAAAAAAAAAGAAAAAGGTAAGGAAATGGGCCTGGGCTAGTTCCTTTTTGTAGCTTCTCCTGGTTGGCACAACCATGGGCCAAATATTATGGCTTTGCCATATGAAAATACATGGTTACAGGATCTCCTTCAGCTGTTGTGGAGCAGTTTGCATAAAAGCACACAGTCACCTTCAAATCCAACTGCAGTGAAGAACTACAGACAAGTACCACTAATGAAAATCATGCCCAAAATACTGCCACAAGGAAAGCTTAGAACCAGGCTGGCATTAAGCACTGAAGATCTACTAAGAAACAAACAATCACAAATATATAAGAGGTCACAGCTGAGAAGAAAATCAGGTAGTTTATTGTTAATAGATTACTCAACAGAAGAAATCAGATCCAGTTTTCTGAAATGAGACAGAAGGTAAATTCTTTAGAGAACATCCTGACGGAATTAGGATTGACCTGTTTCTACTTCATAGTGGTGGCACTGGAAGGACAAAAAGGAATGACCACACACTTTTAAGAGAAAACATCAAAGACATCTTCATTTCACTGAACTATTAATCATATAATAATGAATGTTTAATATCCTGTCATTTCAGAGACTAAAGTTTATTCCCATTTAAAACAAAATACCTATTTCCCTCTCCTATAAACTGCATTATAAATGCACCAAAAACTCATGGGGTCTGAAAGTAAAATCTTGGCAAGAAGTATTGCATTCAGAGAAAAAAAAAAAAAGAACAAGGGGACATATCAAGATTTATTAAGGGAAGTTAATCCTAGGATTTAGACTATCTCTATTTCAGTATCTTTGGGTCTTTTGGTGACAAGACATGCTCAAAACTTTATAAGAAAACCAACTGTATTTTACAGAACTAACCAGAACACTTTTTTTTTTTTTTAATATTGTCTGCCAAATGTAATACATTAGAAGGTAATAACAAGTTAAAATGCAAACAAAAACAAAGAAACCACAACAAACCCATAAAAACAAAAGAAACAACCCAACCACACACTCTAACACAGAGCAGATAACAGAGAGGCATTAATCCACTTAATGGATTTATCTTGATACCTAAAACCAGCTCTTCCTCGTGCTTTAACTTGGTAATTTTTCATGTTTCAGTGGGAATGTATTGATCTTCAATGTGAGAGAAGAGTGCTGTGTAATTTAAAATCTCAGATGTTAATAACAAAGCACAAGTAGTATTTCTTCAACTACAGTCTATGGCTTTTTTTTTTTTTTTCTTATTTTCTTTTGTTCATATATATATAGACAGACAAAAAAAACCTGAAACCAAACCAAAACAACCACCCACAAACAAACAAAAACAAAACCAAACCCCAAAACCAAAAAACCCACACTAAAAACAACCAACACCACATTAAAACCAAAACGTCACCTTTGAAAAGATTAGCAAATAAAGAAAAAGAAAGACTTGACATAACTTTGTATCTAGCTTTGGTCTAGTTACTTCTGGGGAATATGAGCTCCTGAAGTTGTAGTCTGGGGACAGAAAAGCAACGACAATCCCCCTCCCCTCAAGGTATTTACAACTGAAAACCCATGTATCTAACATCCATTTCTAAGCTAATGGCAGGATATATAGGTTTAGCCAGATGAGAGTTACTATAACAACACACTGACAAGATTCATGCTTTCTGTGAAATACCAACCTCCTTATTAACATAAGCCTAGATACTTTTTTTTTTTTAAACCGTCAAGGAAGACAAAGTAACTAGTGCAAACAAAACAAAGTGTTATACAGGCTTTTAAATGATAAAACTTTGTAAAACCAATTCTACTTTGTAAAACTGAGTTTTGAGTGTACAAAAATCACTGCCCACCAAGAACGGGCAGGCAAACAGCACATGCATATCATTTGGCCAGCGCCGCAGCCACAGTGTGGCAGGACACTGAGAGCTCTGCTAGTGTAACATGTATGTTTGATCACTGTAACGGGTCCCTCTCATGCCTTGATTGGAAAACTTAACTAGCCATTGTCCTCCCAGTACAGGACCCAGCTATGGTTGCAACCCATCGGAAAGATGTTGCCAGAAGAAATGTGTTGACCCAAATGGAGCTCCCACGCAAACATGTGGGTGTGCAGGTCTCTGGCTGCAGGGAGTGTCTGAGCCCAGCACTCAAAACAAAGGACAGCAAAGACAATGCCTGTGTGTGGTGCAACCAGATAAGTGATCTGCTCAGCCTGGTAGCTGAGCTGAAGGAGAAACTGGAAAGGATAAGGAATATGAAGGCATGTGAGAGGGAGATAGCTTGATGAAGCCAGACCCTACCTTCCTTGAAACAGGCCCAATAGTCAGGCAGAGCTCAAGACGCAGAGGGCTCCTTATCCCCTCTTCATCTTGCTGAGTGTAATAACTTAAAGGAGCAGTGGCAACAAGTTCCTACCAAGTGCAGCAGGTATGTCACCTCAGAACCTACTGCACCTTCCCAGGTATCCTTGAAAAATAGATATGCCACTCCGAAGGGAGAATCAAGTAACGATGAGGATGAAGGTTCACCTTGCTTAGAGGTATCATTGATGCTTAGTCGAACTATGCCTCGTATCAAAACTACTTCAGTAAAGAAAAAGAAATAAAACCAACAACAACAACAACAAAAAAGCATCCTCATCACAGAGGACTCACTTTTGAAGGGAGTGGTAAATCATATATGCAGGCCTGACCCACTTCTTAAGGAAGTCTGCTGCCTCTTTCTGGGGCCAGGGTTAAGGACATAAAGAGGAAACTTCCTACCCTAGTTCAGCTCTTGGACTACTACCTGTTAATAATTTTTCAAATAGTGATGAACTTAAATCAAGAAGTCCACGGGTAGTGAACAGAGACTTCAGGGCTTTGAGACGGCTAGTTAAGGGATTGGGAGGACAAGTAGTGTTCTCCTCTATCCAACCAGCTGCAGGGGTCAATAAGGGTTTAGACAGGAAGAGCCACCAGATGAATTCCTGGCTTTGAGCCTGGTTACCAGCAGGACTTTGGGTTCTTTGACCATTCATTGGTCTATAAGACACCAGGACTACTGGCAACAAATAGGGTAAACTTGTCACAAAGGGGGCAAAAGGTTCCTGGGGAAACAGCTAGCAGGGCTCATTGAAAGAACTTTAAACTACAGTTGAAGGGGGATGGGGATGAAACGGGGCTTGCTAGAGAGGAGCCTGGGAGTAGCATACCAGTGCTTCTGGGACAGTGTACTGGTAAGGTCTTTCAGCCTGCTGTCTCAGTAGAGATGGTGGATGGTGATCCAAGAGACAGCAAAAATACAGGGTTCATTGATAGGTTATTAACCATGGAAGCAGCTGAGAACAGTCAGGCAGGAAGTAGGGCTTCTTTCCCCAAAATGGCAGCAGGATTATTAGTCCAGCTGAAGTGCATCTACACCAACTCACGCATCATGGCCAATAAACAGGAGGAGCTGGAGGCCATTGTGTAGCAAGTAAACAGACATAGCTGCCATCACAGAAACCTGGTGGGATGATTCACACAACTGGAGTGCTGCAATCAATGGCTACCAACTTTTTAGAAGCGATAGGCAAGGAAGAAGAGGTGGTGGGGTCGTCCTCCATATTAAGGAAAAGTATGATATTGGCTGGACAGCTGGGTCCAAAGAGTGGTGGTGAACGGAGATAAATCTGTTTAGTGGCTGGTCACAAGTGGTGATCCTCAGGGCTCAGTATTGGAACAACTTCTGTTTAACATCTTTACCAATGATCTCAATGAGGAGATAGAATGCATCCCTCAATAAGTTTTCAGACAGAACCAAGATTGGTGGGAATGTTGATCTGCTTGAGGGTAGGGAAGCTCTGCAGAGGGACTTAGACAGACTGGATCAATATGCTGAGGTCAATTGTATGAGTTTCAACAAGGCCAAGTGTGAGGTCCTTCACTTGGGCCCCAACAACACCATTCATTGCTACAGGCTTGGGGAAGAGCAGCTGGAAAGCTATATGTCAGAAAGGGACCTGGAGGTGCTGATCACCAAGGGGTTGAATATGAGCCAGCAGTGTGCACAGCTGGACAGGAAGACCAATGTCATCCTGGATTGTATTAGAAATAGTGTGACCATCAGGACCAGGGAAGTGATTGTCCTTCTGTATTCAGCATTGCCGAAGCCACACCTCGAGTACTGTGTTCAGTTTTGGGCACCTCAATACAATCGAGGTGCTAGAGTGGGTCCAGAGAAGAGCAACTATCTGGTGAAGGGCCCAGAGAACAAGTGTTATGAGAAGCAGCTGGGGGACCTGGGGCTACTTAGTCTGAAGAAATGGAGGCTGAGGGGAGACCTTATCACTGTAAGGATGTTGTAGAGAGGTAGGCACTGGTCTCCTCTCACAAGTAACTAGTGATAGAACAAGAGGGAGTGGCCTCAAGCTGCACCAGGGGAGGTTTTCCATTAGGAAAAATATTTTCACTGAACGGGTTGTCAGGCTGTCCAGGGATGTGATGGAGTCACCATCCCTGGGTGTGTTTAATAGCTGTAGAGATGTTGTGCCTGGGGATATGGTTTTGTGGTGGACTTTGTAGAGCAGGGTTAATGGTTGGACTAGATGATCTTTTCCAAACTAGATGACTCTACGAAAATAAAATATGGATTATTGAAGTAGAGGGGTTTTGCACATTTTATTCTACAACAATGGAAATATTTTCCTCTACAACAGTAATTAATTTTTCAGATAATCTAATTATTCTAGTTTCCAGCTTTATGATGGATATTTGTATAATTTATGTTAATGTTTTTCCATCTCCTTACTCCTGAATATCCCATGATATTTCTGAAATTCAGTGATTTCTGTTTACAGCAGAGAAATCTTAGGCTATCTATCTAGCATCTATATCAGAACCTTCTTTACTACATTATTCTTAAACTCAGATGAAAACTATGCAGTCTCCCCCTCCTCCTGTTTGAGAAAGTCCAAATTTAGAGCACTTCAAAATTTAATAAACATAATGTAGACTAACAAGCATACAATAGTTTGTTATTTTTAGAAACATATTCCAGTGTTCATACCATACTTTGCAGGCAAGATTTATTATTTTAATTTCTCTTAAATGAGGAATCAAAATTTAAATACAAAATTTGCTCAACACTACTACTAAAATTTTGATTTCACAACCGAAAAAAAATTTTACCCCTGAAGTTCTAAGTGTTTCTTCCAATTACATGCAAATGCATTTTATATCTGTTCCCTAACAGATACAGCAATCTCAAAGCTATAATCCTGCTGCAAACATAACAATGACACCAGAAGGCAAACTGATTACATCTTATGAGATCCACACATCCATTTGAATGTGGTTGAGTAATAAAACTCACTTAGGCAAATTCTGAGCCTATTTCTCCTGTAATTTCTCAGCAGGAATCAACATAAGCAATACTTTGCTTATGTAGTCTGCAAGATTACCTGCTATAGGCAGTACCTTTCTTTGCCTCTAGACGAAATAAAATATATTAACACATTCTCAGAAAGGCAATTGCAAAGACCTGAAATATGTCCTGTGCTTTTGTGGGAATCTGTGTATTCCTAGCTTTTTTCATACATATAAATTAGGTTGTTGCATTTTTTAAACAAACAAAAAGGTATAAGAACTTTCCATGGTTTCAGCAAGTTATCCCTTTGGGGCATTATTATGCCTATTTCTTTTACTACCCTCCTTTCATGACCACTTCTGATGTTACTTTCATTGTCAAAAATAATTTTAAAAGCTCTGCTCATCTCCAAGAAGAAATCCCATCTAGTGGATGGCACACAGAGCCTTCAGCATGGGAACTTCTTATGACAAGTACCATTCCATCAATGAATTCCTCTAGTTCTGAAAAAGTCACTCTCTGCCTCTTCTCTGGCTGGCTGGCTCCTTATAGTTCCCATTGACTCAAATGATGATTGCATTCTCTCAACTCCACCTTCAAAACAAGATTTCATTTTTCTCCCACAGCTTCTGCTGCAATAAAAGCTGAAGTTGGATTAGTCCTTTGAAATCAGCTGCACTGAATTAGTGATGTGCTTCTCCAAAACCAAGCTAAGTACAGCTAATATTGCCTGTTGTGTTTATGTCATGTTTTCATCAATTTGATCCAACAATTACTTTAAAATAAACCCACCTCACAGGTCAAGGTGTACTGCATAAGTCACAACCAGTCCACTCAAACCACTCCTTCCCACTGTCTTCTTGCATGGAAAGGAAGAGAGCCCGCAAAGAGTACAACTATCTGAACCACTACAGCTGGTGTCCCCCCTACCAGCACAAATTTTCCCTCCTCACAGTGCTGGGGGTCACAGATGCTGCTCTGCCCAAGAAATGGTGTCATCACACCGTGCCATGGTCACACAGGTCCTACACTGTGCCCACCGGCCCAGCACCTCTGATACTTAACAGACTTCAGACTTATCTGTATAAATACCCTTGTAGAACTAAGTGATGATATTGGTCCCCCATTTTGGCACAATAATGAGAATTTACGATTTCCTGAAAAATCAGACATCATGGCGTTAGAATTCAGTTCTCAGGGTGACATTCACCTTTGTTGAATTATTTAAAATTAAATCTTAGCAATATCTTATTTTTTTCCCTTCAGATGTGCCTGTATAAACCCACAACTATAATTTGATTAAATTACTAGTAAAATTTGTTGTGCTATGTCAGGACGTCTCCAACACTTATATCATGATTTTTCCATCTCATCAACTGTATTTAGAAAGGCATTTAACAGGTTAAGAAATTTCTCAGAGAATACAAATCGCCCTTTTTTCCCCCTAGGTAACACACAGCTACACATGACTACTACCAACAATAGGTATTCAATCCATTTTCATTATTTTGGAGTTTGTACAGCTATTTCTAACAGAAGATAGATTCTTGTCCACAGAGTAATTTTGAACGTGAATATTACTTGATGGACCATATGCAGGTCTGAATAATCCAAGTTTTACAAAGTGTGAAAATAAACATTAAGTGAATTTCGAAATAAATGCAAGTGCTTAGCACTAATATCTGAGAAAATCTTGAAGACAAAATATCACCAACATTCAAAACACATCTGTTTTTTCACCTTGTATAATTATGTACTGTATTTTTGAAACTTCAAACATAAATCTTGACATCCTATTGAAGAACAAAGCACTAATATAAAAATGTAACTATTTATGTAATTTTTCCTTTTCTTTGTACAATTTTATGTGAATATTTCAGATGCTTTGGTTTATAACTAGTCAAAACATTATGTAATATGATGCAATTCTAAAGTGAAACTGCACAACCTTAAAAAGGTATTTAAAATCTTCTCATCCTTTGAAAGACAAGTATAAAAATAATTAAAAAGCCTACCTTGTTATTGAAATTCATTCCAAATATGATGTTACACTTGAGTTATATGGTACTATACCATATGGTATATGGATTTGCTAAGAAAGTTGTAAGTATTACCAAGGACACTGCTATGAAACACAATGAGAAGTAACCATACACACAGATTTATTCTATTAGTCAAAACATCTCTAAGTGACTTGGAGTGACACAAGGATCAGGGACACTGTTTGGAAAACAAAACAAGCCAAGTCCAACAAATGAAAAAACAAAGCATAACAAAATAGTCTTGATCAAAACAAACAGAATACTCACACCGTTGTCTAGGAAGTAAGCGGACGAATGAATGGTAAAACTTAGTGAGAAAATAGATTGCATTCTTTTCAGATGCAGCAGTTAAATACAGACAAGGAATAATCACCAAAACTTAGCAACGGAACTAGCCTAAAAGACATTCTGAAATCACAAAGATTAGATATTTTCCTGGTATAGTAAGATCTTCAGTAGTGTCTACTTTGATTGAAAGCACAATGAAATTTGAGACACAAATCATCTGTTATTTTGTATTTTTCACATGGCTAGTGCACCAAGGCTCTGCTTTTTGCTTGACCTCTGGTCATCCTCCCAATAAAAATGGCTGCTAGTAATGAAGCAATTCAAAAAAATATCCCTACTTCTAAATGTACCATCATAAAGTTGTCAGAAGCCCAGGTATGTACGTAAGTTTTGATGTCTGAACCTCTAAAGTAAATACAGTAAGAGAACAAATGTCTATAGCATAATTGAAACATCTAAGCAGAATTTTCTAGTTCTACTTGTATGAACTGTAAATACATTTGCTGTATTTTTCAGAACTGTTGTTCAGAGATACAGAAAAACAGCTCTCTCAAATTGGCTTTTGACTTTGAAAAGCTCACACGTTTCATCTATCAGGGAAACATTATAACCAAACAAAAACAACCTTACAGGTTAAGATACAACAGTATATTCCGAGAAATTTTCAAAACAAGCAAATTGAAAACACTTTAAAACATACTAGGTATTGTAAAGTATGTCTAAAATAGTCATTTCAAACCATTTTCAATTTAAATTACATTTACAAAAATTTAGTTTATTTCCTTCCTCTCACCAGGCAGCTCTGAAACAGCTTTTCTCCTGTTCCTTCCTTGTTTTAATCTGAATATTCAATGCTATATTTTATGTCTTAATTTTTAATATCTTTCAGATAATCCCTCAAAGTTTTTCCCTCCATTTGGTTATGTTACAGCTTTTCAAAAACACACAGTTCTTTGACTTGAGTCTTACGGAATTTATAGCTGTAAAAAATGAAGCCAAGTTTTCTAGTCAGTTGGCTACCACAGCAGCAAATCAGCACAGGTGGACTAAGCCAAACTTTTCTGTCCAGGAGAGCATACTTTTGAAGAACGCTTATTTCCAGGGCATTAGAATAGCTAGTTTCAGGTTTGTGGAAGGCTTTTGTGTTGGAAACCTCAATTAACAAGTCAGGGGTATTGACTCGGGCAGGTTCCCTGGTATCTATAAATGAATAAGGAACAAGTGGTACAGACCAGAAATGGGTGAAAATTTTAAATCTGTTAACTATCAGGTCAGAGGTAGATTATAGAGACACAGAGGAATGGTTGTTAGTTTTCTAAGATCCATCTCTGTCCTGTTGTTGAAATAATTTCAGAAAATCACAAGCTTACTTCAGCAGAAACCAGGAGACAACATCCTTTAGTACAATACACCATCACCTTACTAACAGAACCATAGAATCACTAATGATGAGTACAGAGGAACAATCACCTTCCTGGTTCTGCTTGCCACACTATTTCTAATACAAGCCATGACACTGTTGGCCTTCTTGGCCAAATGGGTACACTGCTAGCTAACATTCCTCCACTCGTAGATCAGCACCCCCTAGGTCTATTTCTGCTGAACATCTTTCCAGCCACTCTTCCCCAGGCTTGTGGCATTACATGGGGTTGTTGTGGCTCAAGTACAGTAACTTTTATGTATTTTATCTGACTTACACATTATTTTCCTCTAGAGGTAATACTTTACCAAACAAAGGGCAAGGGCACATGCTCTTTACTCAACTACCCACATCAGCAAGTAGCTCCCCTCCTTCCTATGGCAGCTTCATTTCTCTGAAAGCCTTTGATTAAGAACTGTGTAATGTCTTCTGGAAATCCTAGCAAGTTGCATCAAACAGATTAAATCAGGTTTGCAAAGTATTATTTCCCTTTAAAAAGACTCTTCCTTGGTGTACTGAATTTAGCCCTATGTCCCTCCATTCACTGTTTGTTATGGTTTCTCCTCATTGGGCCAGTACAGTCTTCAGCCTTTAGCTGGCAGTGGTTCCCAGCTCTCCACTGGGCTCCTGGCATCAGCAAGAGGTATCAAAGACAATCTTCACATCACAATTCATAATTTTTATCTGAGTTGCTTCATCTCTGAGTTACTTAAAAACTCTTCAGTGATTAGTATCTGATCTTGGTACTTATTAAGACTGACTACCTATTTATCTGCAACTTCTGTCAGCCCTTCAATCACATCCTCTGATAATACTTTCATAGAGATGGGTGTTAGTTACAAATATACATAAATTCACAGCTCAAATTATTTTATTAGCTTCTCCAACTCCAATTATTTCTACTGTTCACTTTTACAAAGATTAAAAGGCAATTGAGATTTCCTACCCCTCTTCCCAAGGCCAATATTTGTTTGGGCACAACCAATTCCCAGTCCAGTAAATTTCTTATTCTCCCTGAAAAGTACATGCTTATGCATAAAACCAAAACCTTATGGAAAACCATAGCATACAAAAATAAAATCCCTAACAAAGGATAGGTCATAAACAAATTCTTTGTGAGCTGTATTGCCATCCATTAGATGATAACACTAAATGAGAAGCGAGGTAAATGTTATGCATTTAGTGACGGTATGAAAATTGATCCAACTCATTCATACCCTGTAGCGTCATTTTGTCTTCCAATATTTCTGTGTTCCATTAAGACATATTGTCCTACCTGACCTGTGAGAAGCTTAAAGCACAGGACATCTCACAAAAAAAGCAATGCAGGTATTGTGTAAGCAAAATTTTCAGAAGCAGCTAACAATTTTGGATGTCCAAGTTCAGAGGCCTCAAAAATATCTGCTTTTCAGATGGTAGGCACTTCTCAAAGCCTTTTTAAGACATCTTAAACCGACTTCTCAGACACTCAAACTTACCATTTACTTTTCAAAATGTCAGCCTTAGTACTGCAGATAGCTTAATGCCAAAAAAAAAAAAAAAAAAAAGAAAGAGCCTTTTTACTTTCTAAAGTGGCTCAGATTAAAGTTATGTAATACAGAAGATAACCACAAGTACGCTGGGAACCAAAAGGCTTTGTAATGTTTCAATATACTGTGAATTTTGCTTGTAACTGACACAACTCTGCAGTTCCTTTCACTCTGTGCAAGTAACTGCTTTCTCCCATTCCACAGCTGAACCAAGGGCATGACAAATCTCAAATTCCATTTAATAACTTTCTGAAGGCTGAGTTTTTACCAGTATTGTGCCTGATAGAGTAGATGTTATCATGTAGATATCTAAACAGTTATTCTGCATTCTTAGCAATCCAGTAAAAATTGAGAAATAAAGGAAATCAGATATTCATTGAGAATTTGATTTCATTAAGAACTTCATACATAACTGGCTTTTATGGGAAGCCAGGACATTAACGTATCTGGGAATGTCATATTTAGAATTAGTGTGGGTTGCAGATATTAACAGGTACAAAAAAAAAAAAAAAAGTATAAAAATAATAAGAAAATTGATCAATTGAAAATGGAAATTCTTTTTAAAGAATTGTTAAAAAGAATGGGGAAAAAAATAAGAAAAAAAATCAAAGGCAGTCAAGCCACAAGCTGAACTGAACTTAGCTGAAAAACTAAGTGGAGTTAACAGTTTTTAGGAGTTTGTTTTGTGAGATAAATATACCACCTTTTATTCTGATCCTTTGGACATTCTGAGCCAAAAGTTTTTTTATATTATGTTATAGTTGAAATACTCATGAAGACTCCTGCTGCCTAGACCATATTCCACCCTGCTTCATTCCCCAAGACAAAGTAATTAAGCAGGTGAAGAATGTGGAGGAAATCAACATTTAACGAGCTCATGGGCCAAGCATGACTCAGAGAAGGACCAAGAAGCTGTTTGAGTCTAGAGGAAAAACATGACAGAGCTCTGACTGCTAGGAAAACATCCTTAAAGTGTCAAGCACAGAGGTCCTTTTCATGAGACTGGAAATCACACCCGTGCTAGGTGTGAAGGGGGATATGAAGAGGGAAGGGGAAAAGGATGCCAAGTTCAGATCCCTCTAATCTCTGTCACCTCCACTGACACTTGAGCTGAGGTTCCCCAGGGTACATCTACACTTACAGCCTGACAAAAAGCATATTACTGGCAACCAACTCACACCTTAAAACTGGGAAAGCAACAATCTTATACAATCAAGAAACAGCAGTCCTTTTAAGCCTCTAAGTCCATAAAATTCAATTACTGTAGTACACTGCAGTCTTAAATAAAAGGAATGCATACCTTCTGTTTTCATGGAAAATCATGTTACAGGATATATTATTAATTATCTGTACCAAAACATAATAAGAAATGTAATTAAAAGATTATACACAGATCTGAAAAAGAACTAATTACAGTAAAACCTTGATATTTTGGTAGTAATCTCAGTCAGGGAAAATGGATATCCATCATGAGTATACTCCTGGCAGGTTATTCAGGAAAGAATATTCACAAAAGAAACTGTGAAATAATTAATACACAAAGGACCTTAATACACTCTACTCCAATAAGATGTTGCATCCAGATTTAACAGTGGGATACCAGACTAATTCCACACAATCAGCAAAACCTAAGACAAGACAGTAAAGGACTGTTGCTTTTAATGATAGCAGACAATACCTATACATGTACCTATACAGCAGAGGATATAGGATGACCTCATTCTGATGCATAGCATCAGAAGTAGGCTTAGCTTGTTTTGGGGTTTTGTTCAGTTGGTTGGTTTTGTTTTGTTCTTTTTTTAGTTTGTTTGGTTAGGGGTTTTTTTGGGGTTGCTTTTTGTGTGTTTCTTTGTTTTGTTTTGTTGGGTTGGGGTTTTGTTTTGTTTTGTTTTTTGGGGTTTTTTTTGTTATGGGCTTACAAATACAATTCAAAGATACTTTAATCTCCGCTATTTGTTTTGAACATTTTTCAGAAGTGGATATGTAGAGCTATAGACATTTAACTCATATGGCTCCAAGCAGTCACTGGCAAACAACTTAATGGAAGAGTCCAGTTTCTCCTTATCATCAATTAAGATACATCATTTCCTCCAATAAGGTGTTCCTCTTATTCTCACTACTTTTCAGGATATGCCTCTTCAAGACAGCACACTAATGGTTTCAGCAGCACAATTAAATCTCATGTATTGGTTTCACAATTCTCTAAAACCAGTTTCTTTATGAGTTGCATTCTTCCTGATTAATAATACATGGTGTGAGGAGCTCTGGTTTCCCATTGTGTCTGTGCTTCCAAGGCCTCTGCTACAACTGCTGAAGCTACACTACAACCATTCAGGCTACTATACATTCTTATCCTATACACTGCTTTGTGCAGTGATGGTTTCCTGCAACCATATGCACAGAAACCATACCATACTTTCTCAACTACTGGTATCAGAATCTAATTACAGCAGAGCTATTGAAAGCAGTCTGAATTTGTCTGTTTCTCGTTCATAGTAGAGACGTTGCTTTTAAGGCATATCGACCAAGACTGGGGCTATCCTTACCTTCTGCCTATTCTTTGGTACCACCCAAAGCAATAGCAAAGCCACACGATGATCATCCAAGTCCATAAGGAGCATAGAAATGGGTATGTAGATCCCTAAATGGCAGCATAATTCCTGTACAATAAAAAACTAACTTTCAAAATGGAGGTTATACTTCCCTCACTGGGCTGTTGTGAGACAGGGAAATGAAAATGAAGCAGGGACGGCTACTCATGTGCTCTTGGGTGGGCTGTAAGTAATCCACAAAGTCAAAAATCCTGGCCCCAAAACCCTGTTCACACAATTTTCTACCTGTGCCAACTGTGCACTCCAACTTTAGCCCCCTCTCCAAAACACGTGTCCCTGAGGCACTACCAATGGGGTGCCCTTCTGTGGCTGCCCCAGCTGGGATGGCCTAGGAAGGCAGTCACACCATGTCATGAAAGGGCTGCAAGCAAATGTTGCTTTGATGATACTACAGGTACTAGAAAACCAAAAGGAGCCTTGCTTGGGTTGTTCTGCTAGTAATTAACAGTATATTTATCTGATGACTATCTGACTTCACCATAAAATGCTACAATGGCAAAAAAGTTCAGTATTTTCATATTTCCACAGGTGCCAAGCAATTTACTGCATAGCCCTTAAAGCAGTCATAGCAATACCTCTACACAGGTCGCATCCTCCCCAAGGAAAAAAAAATATATATATGTAACAAACATAGATATCAGCCTCTATGAGTAGAATTTCTCAGAAGTCTCACTGGAGATGAGTTTTAGTAACATGCACAGATACAACATATTGGCTGCAGCTTTTTTTTTTTTTTTATTCCATTCCTCTCTTGAGATCCTAGCAAAAGCAGTGCTGATGGTCAAATGAGAAATCCTCTAAGAGGAGATAACACCTTCAACAGTGTACCACTGAGAGCTGTTACGTGGATGACTTAACGCCAAATAAGCACTTAGAGCAAGGTAGCACAGATATCTGCTGCCTACTATTTTTTCTCCCCCATAGATTATTCTCTTCAACAGAGCCAATTGTATCTTTTTTAATTCTAGGAAAAATATATTAAATTAGTGTAGATTGTCTGGAAAAAGCATTATAGTTACCTGATCACTTTTTCTGTCTGTTGCTTGACAGCCAGAACATTACAACTACTGATTTGGGACTGTGTCTGATTCAATCAGTTTGTAGAAAAGAAAAAAACAGGTTTATTGAAGCATTTAGAACTTTCTTCTCACTGAACCAAGAGCATCATAAAGAGAAGAAAAATGTAATATCTGCAGGAAAATAAAACAAAAATTGGCTGTATATAAGCATCATTGTATCAACCTCTAAATACCACAGTAGTCTCATGCCAGGTTCTATCAAGCTTTTCTGATCTGTAACAGACTCATTTTTTCATTGTTAAATTGAAACAAATTAAATCAAGTGATTTCACATGATAAAGCAGTTATAGGTCATTTTACATCACAGACCTTTTCCATAATTTTGATTCCACTTTTGAAAAGGGGAGTGTAAAAAGGAAAGAGGACACTTCAGATTTTCCTGATTATCCCATTCATTTTCTTTATACTCGAGTTCTAAATTAGGCAGCTGTTCATACTTCTAATCATAACAATAAATCTATTCTCCAAACATAAACCATTAATGAAGTTTTGCAAGATCCTCTAAAAACCAAGGCTTTTTGGGTGTTTTTTATTTTTTAAATCATGAATTATACATCAAAGTCAAAAAGAAGAGTTAACAAAATCAATTTATGAAGTTTTAAATTATTAATGTGAAGCAAGGCATATCAAAGATTTATTTTTTTTTTCTCCTTGCTATATACTCTGATTTCAGTTACCACTCATAGCACAACTAATTTTTACACTGTATTTTGTCTTTTTGCCTCCCCCCACCCCCCCCCTTTTTTATGAATTACATAAGGCCATAAGGACTTCCTCAAATGACAGCAAGGATAAAAGCCTGTGAAATCTTTCATTTCTTTTTTTTTCTTAACTTTCTTTTCCATTACTATTCTGAGAAGAAACAAATTTTATTGACCTTGAAAGCAATATGTTTAAAAATAGTTAGCTTCCATAGTACTTTTACATATGTGTATATATACACATTGTGCACAAATTTTAAACACATTCCCTGTACTCTCAGATAAATTGCAAGCTTTCTATACTGTACTCACAGAAGAGATATTTCAGCAGGTAATATTTTTCATGGCTGATATTGTGTAATAATAACTATTGTGAACATAGCATTTATCAGTTTTTAGTTGCCACACAGTCAAACAACATCAACGTTTCCCTGAGAAATGAAACATGAAAATTCCATGTTTTGGTGTTTCCCTTGATCTCCTGTTGTTTTTGTTAATTAATCTTATTTAGTGTGCATCTGTAGGAAAAAGGAGAATAGATACAATCAAAATAACAATTTGATCCATATTTAAACCAGACAAAATTAAAAACATCAGGCATAGAAATTAATGAGATGTTTCATTTTCTTTGAAGAATTAACATGAAATGTTAATGAAAGTTATTAAAATTAGGAAGAAATTCTTTACAGAAAGAGTGGTGAGGCACTGGAACAGCCTTTCCAGGGAGGTGGTTGAGTCACCATCCCTGGAGGTATTTAAGAAATGGGTAGGCCTGGTGCTTCAGGACATGCTCTGGTGGCAGGCATGTAGGGGGTTATTTTGCGTGTTTTATGTTTTTGTAGTCATGTTTGATCAGGGTATTTTGGTGTTTGGGGGGTTTTTTAGGTGGTTGGGTTTTTTTGTTATGGCTATGGTTGGACTTTGTGATCTAGGAGGTCCTTCCCAACCATGAATATTCTGTGATTCTGTGAAATAATTATCTGTGATCTCCTTGATCTAGACAAATATTCACCACCAACATTTAGTACAATAAATCTTGAAGCAAATCCTGAAAGCTATGTTTAGACTTTTGTTACTGTAAGCGTCCTTTACAAACTTCTTGTTACCACTTAGCTGGTTTTGTTTGTTTATTGGATTTTTTTTTTAACATGTTTTCTGTTCTTTTCTAGTCTATATTTAATTCAGTGAAGGCATTATTACACAGACAGCCATAGGGAACTATTAGGTTGAAAACAATTTGCTCAAACTTTTGCTGTCAACTCCAACAGTCAAGGTACCACCCTTACCGTCTCCACGTGACTCCCTAATTGCCACAATTTCCCAAAGTAAATTCAGGCAACTCAGAGACTCTTCACTTTGTTTCTTGGGGAGATGAACCAGACAGTCCATAAAGAAAAACATTTACTTAAAGCTATTCCTATAGCTGTATACCAAAGTGTTTCTCTCTTCACTTAGCTTATAAAAAGATCCTATTTAAGATTTTCATCCTGTAAGATAGTTAAACTAAAGAATTTTTTGTCAGTGATTTTATGTTTTGCTCTAGTTCCCAGTGCTGAAAACTATCCCCATTTTTGGTGAACTAGGATACCACTCTAAGACATGTAAGTATGCATGTCACGCACCACCTAGAATACTTGTGTTCAGTTTTGATCTCCATTATGCAAAATGGATGTGGACAGGCTGGACAGGGTCCAGAGAAGGGACTCAAAGATGGTCAAGGACAGGGAAGCTGCCATATGAGGAAAGGATGAGAGAAATGGGTTTGTTCCTCCTTGAAAAAAAAAACAAAGGCTCAGGGGAAACACCATATTACCATGTTCTAGTACTTAAAAGGTGGCTACAAAGAACACAGAGACACCCTTTTCAAAGAGTCACATAGAAAAGATGAAGGGTAATAGGTAGAAGTTACTCCTGAGGATTCTGATTGGACATGAGAAAATTTCACAATGAGAACAATCAGCCTTTGGAATAATCTCCCCAGGGAAGCAGTAGGTTCCCCAACTTAAGATTTGGCTGGACAGGGTGCTGGGCCATCTTGTCTAGACTGTGCTTTTGCCGAAAAAGGTTGCATCAGATGATCCTTAAGGTCTCTTCCAACATGGAATTCTATGATTATTTTTATTTTACTTTAAATTTGTATTTTATTTCTTTCCTTTTCCTCTTAAATCCATTAAGATCCTGTTTCCATAGAAGTTTCAGTCTTGCTGCTATTTAATCAAGAATATATCCTTTTCATCCTTTCATTCCCCCAAAACCACATAGCCTTCTTCTAAAGTAAACTTAAATAATGTGTTCTCCAAGTAATAGATGAGGTGCACCTCACCCTTATTCAAAGGCAAAGGAACAATGTCTTCCTAGGAGATGGAGCAGAGGTGTTATTCCGACCATCTTCTGAGCATGACATTTACTAGGGAGCACGACAGGGCTTGCAAACCTCCTGCCACCTGCAAGCACTAGGCAGAAAAGATGAATGGCAAAGTAAGAAAGTGTCAGACTATCCTGGAGATTCCAATTTTCCAAGAGAAGGAATCCCTCATTTTATGCACCAACATTTTAATAAATGCATAGGATTTTTTTTTTTTTTTTTTCATTTGTGCTTTTGCCCAAAAGGAAGAGCTATTAGCTCTGATTGTAGCCTTCATGGCCCTATGCAGAGTTATTTTCCCAACCAAGCCTCTGTCTCAAACCTACCAATGCCACTGTACCATTTCAGGAAATGTTATCTATCCAACAACCTCCTCTAATTATCATAATTAACCATTAAAAAAAATAAAATGAGATCTTATTAGACAATAAGATACCTTGTTCACTTCCTAGTGCTCATAAAACAATAGCTTATGAGTATGCAACTTTTGTTAATTAGGTGATTCACCTTCATGTCTCAAACTTTAATATTGCCACTTTAAAATATTCTACAGCTTGGCTTATCCCATATCCTCTTCAAATGTCTCTTAGATGGTTGCCCAAAAGTATTGTATGCATTTGATAGCAATAAATGTAGTGCATATAGCAAATATCAGTGTATTAACTGCAATATTGCTTTCACAGTACAGTATCATTTCAGCATTTCTCAACACCATATAATATATCCAAATAAAGAGAGCTAACCTATAAATTAATAAGTTTTATTCACAATTTTAATGACCCAATCCTGTGTAGTCAATTTTACACTAGGCATTTGTTTGTACTTCAAACCTGCTTCCTGTACTTTTACATAATCTAGCATTTTCATGTGCACACTAAATAAGCTTTTCTTGGCTTTCATTCAATATGGTTTGAGCATGGAACTCATTTATGTGCACCAGCTTGTTTAAGCAGCAACATTTCTGAAAGTATCCATTCTATTCCTTTCTCAAAGATATCGCAAAAAACACTGGAAAGCAACAATTCAACTATAAATAAATTATTTTAAAAGCCATTTCAATAATATAAAGAAACATTTGAAAAGCCTCATTAGCATGAGAAACATAATATTAAAAAAAATGCAAAAATATTAGAATGCCAGGCTATTTATTAACATAATTTCTTTGCTAATGTAGAAATACTTAAAGTAATATACAACTATGCTTGGAAATAATGTTCAATTTGATTTTCCAGGATCTGAGATTTCAGCATTTGGATTGTTTTCTGACTTCATCACAGCTGAAGAAACCATCTTTTCCTACAACCACCCTTAAAGACAGAGGTCCCTTTCCTGGCAATCAAGGTGAATGATTCTAGCAAGGACCATTTGTGAATCCTTTGTTAGACACAGGGGTTTGTTGAGGGTTTTGGGGTGTTGGTTTTGTTTGTTTTTAAGCAGCCCTGAAAACAGCTGTTCTCCCTCATTTATTCACAGTAGTTCATTAGTGTCTGGGGTTTTTTTTTAAGAACATAACTAAATTGATGGGGATATTGCATATGGTTTATAAAGCATTATCAGTTAAACATGTTAAAATATTATTCCTTCTCTTGTGAGAGAAAAAGAAACAGTCATAGCTGTATTTTGTGTTTTCTAGATTAATACAGTAGGTTTTCACATTGAATAATGGAGGACTTCTTAGAATAAAACAAAAGAAAGCATAGGCATGCTTTTTTGTTTTATTATCCAGTTGATGGAAACCCCGTGATACATCATTCATCAAAATCTGAAATTAGTGATAAATCTAAAATGTTGCTGCATTTACACAACTTTCAAATGAGACAGAATAATCGTCATTTATCAGAATAATTGTTATGTGTTATAGTTATATAATTATATCGTTTAATAGTTATATGTACCATATTTCACATATTAAAAATGCACTTTTAAAAAGTGAATTTCTTAGTAGTGAGGCTTTTTTTTTTTCCTCTCTGCTTTATGCATAATTTGGCTTTTAGAAAAGCTTTTAATTGTTCCTGAAGTATTTTCTGAGACAGAAGAAATATATCTGGGGGCATTTGCACATGGTCTGTGGCCATAATGTAAATGTGTACATTGGCAAAGTGGAGCATCAAAACTAAGTTTTCTGAATCCTCCCACATTAAACATTTCCAGTATAATAACCTCCAATTATCAGTCATGAAAGCGACCAGACTACAGGACCCAGAAAGTTCCTGTAAGACCCAGGCGGATTCACAGGCCATCTGTATTTCAAGAGCAGGTCTCCTGGAAAAATATTAACTGACACAAAAAGGCATGCAGAAAGATGCACATGAGAAAATACTGCAAATGGTACAATAGTGGACAACTGTAACAGTCTCTTAAATGAAATGTTCTGCACATAAAAGAGGCTCTAGCCATCAGATCTCTTCTGTTTCTCTCTTCTTTTAATTCTCCATTGTCTACTACCAAAAGTTTACAGATGTCATTTATAGCAGTTTCATGCTTATGGCACCCTACATAAACCACTGAATTTCAACAAAGCTTCTAAAGTCTTGCAATTCTAAAGAAATGTCACGTCACTCCTTCTATATGAGCGAAAACAATCTTTTTCATGCATCCATAGACACATGGAAGTTTGCTTCTCTACCTTGAGCAATGCTACAAGAAAAGTTGCTATCAACCGTTCACTCCCCTATTGTAAAACTTTGCTTTAAAAAAAAAAATGTACCTTTTATTTAAAGTATAAGAGAACAGCCCTAACAACAGTGAAATGTTCTGTTCACAAACACGTAAATATTAAGGTTTTTATTAGGAAAGCTCATACTTGAGGGTAAGCATGGCTTGAATCATTTGCCCTACCCCTTTCATCAGTCTCTGGCACACATGCTATGAATGTAAAGCCCACTTATTTATACAGAAATGACTTCATGTCAGGAAACAAAGTTTTTATTTGTGCTTGAGTGCTTTGGTCCATCCACCTTCCATCAACTCAAGCTGAGCCTTTTGGAGGGGAAAAGCCCAGCCTCAGGTGCACCTGCAAAGGCATTTGCAACCTCTACTTCCTGCTGTGGAAGCAAAGGACAGCAAATGCTGCCACCATGCCACCACTAGAAAAGCTCCATAGGGCCTACTGAAAAATGCTATTTATTCCCATAGATTTGGAAGAATCCAGACCATCCCCATCCTGTTGTATTGCACCCATGTCTTTTAACAGTAAAAAAAGGACCACCTACCCCATCTCCACATGTAGGTTGGCATCACTAGGCTCAAAGACACCACTGGGATAGGTCTGGACTTCAGTCCAGGCTCCATCATGGTGGTGGAGAGTCACAGCGGCAGCATACCACCACAGCTGCTCAACTGGAGTGTGGTGTCTGGCCTAATTCAGATTAAATAGCTGTCTTCTTGAGGAAGCTCTAACACATATATAACCCACATAACTAAAAAACATTAGGGGATAATATTCTGTACCTCTGAATATCTTCTCAGCAACTACAAAGTAATTGTTATTAATTTTTCTAGGCTACCTGGGCTGTCTGTTTTGTTGCTGTGTGGCTTGGGTTTGGGGAGGTTTTTTTCATTTTGTTTAGTTTTTGTGTTTTGTTTTTGTTTTTGTTTTTTCTTGTTGCTGTTGCTTTTGTTGGGGTTTGGTTTTTTTGTTTGTTTTGGTTTTTGTTTTTGTTTTTTTTTTGGTTGGTTGGCTTTGGGGTTTTTTCATTTGTTTTTGTGTTTTGTTGGGGTTTTTTGTTCAGTTGGTTTTGGATTTTTTTTTTAATTTTGAAGATATTCTCAAAGTTTCTTTTATGTTACTAAATAGCAGGTTTCAAGTAACCTCACTGAATCCACTAAGTTTCTAAAGCCTGACATATACCTACCTACCCCAAAATGAGCTGTGCATTCAATCATGCATTTTGAAGACCTACTTTAAGCTTCCATGTAATTTCCAGAATTTATTAGGCTTACTGTCAGAGACAAGAGGAAAAAAAATGTTCAACTAAAAAGAATTCTTTTTCTCTGTTTCTGAGGAGGATGAATACCAAGAAGACTATGAAAACATGATACATATGTGTTACTGATTTTAAATATTATAAGAGTTTATTCAATGACTTTGAAATATCATAGACATCAAGCTGTGAAATTATTTTTATTTTGATACTATATGCAGTAAAATATAAGGATGCATTAGTGACATCCTGCATGACATTTCCCATGCAATTACTTCCCCACATTCTATGTCAATAGGGTAACTTTTTGCAAAGTATCATTTACAGGTTTTGTTACTTTTGTAAATTATTAAATGAGAATGCTATTAGTAGCTTTATCTCCCCAGATCTATAATGGTCAAATATATTACATATCTTGATTAAATGCATGCTTTCTTAAAGAGAAGAAATGTTGTTTCTCACCATTTTTAACTATTAATATGAATAAGAACATAAAAGTAGATGGTCTTTTTAAACACATACAAAGGTAAATATTAACATATATTGAAGATCTATTTTCTGAAGAAAATGCTTTCACTGGTTGAAGTGATGCTGGCAGAATATATAAAATGTGCAGGATCAATCTTTGTAGATTGGAAAGTTGATTCAGGCAGACTTTGAACCAACAGTCCTTTAAATGGACTTTAAATGCAGCCGCTTCACACCCCAGTGAAGAGCAGTTAGTGCCCATTCCATCAGTGAAGCACCACTCAGGCAAGGGGGCTGCCCTGCAAGGCTTCGACATCCCCAAGTGTGAGCCATGTCCACAGTATTGGCTTTGTACAGTCACTGACCCCAAACTCCCTCCCCTCCTCTGCTGCCCAGGGTCCAGCACACCCCAGTTAGCCCATGATCCCTTCGGTAACCTATAGAGGTGACGATGAATAGATCTAAGCATCCTGAACACTGAGAAATCTCTGAGTTTCATTCTGCATCTTCTGGTTCAGGGGCTGCTGGAATTTTTCAACGCCTTGCTTTTGTTATGCCTAAGCTCTTATAAGGTGTTTCCTCAACACCTTGATCTCCTATTTATGGTTTTAATTGAGTAACACAGGAAAAAAATTAGACTTATGATAACCTATTTGCAAGCAGCATACACGCACTTTTAGTGTGTGGTTGTATATTTCATTATGGAAGTGATTCATATATTCAATATGCATTTCCTTCTAATGACTATTTAGTAATTGATTCATAACACTATCACAGTATTTTCCTGCAAAACAGGAGAGGAACAGCGGGGAAATTGACTGAGCCCTAAAACATGTAATCAGTTAGAACTGCTTTGCCTTCCACTTAGGCAATAAGCAAACAACATTGTGTAGTAAGTCATGCCCACTGTGTTGCTATGCACTATACTAATGACTATGCTTAACTTATGTGTAAATTATTGCACCCTAATTCAGATCCTGCAGTGCCTTATTACAATTTCCCATTTTTCAGTACAAGTAGAAAAAGTACAAATTAAATGAAATTCTTTACACAAAGAGGACTTTGTTAACAGAATCCTAAACTGTCAAAAAAAACCCTAAAATGATACCAATCTTTATAGTTTATGTAAAATATTAGCATCATTTAATAGCAGCTCTCAAGCTGGGACCCCATTGTCCTAGCTACAACCAATGCATGAGCCCTTATAGTCCCTACCACAACATTTGCATTCAGAAGATGATTTTAAGGCAAATACAATCCCACACACACACATTTTCAGTGAACACACAACAACAAATAAATATAAGGATGTGTTTTAGTTGCTCAAAACCATTAGCTTCTCCTGTTGCTTTACCTGCCCAGATTTCACTGAAAGAAAAGTTAGAGAGGTATAAAAACAGCAGTCAAGATCTGACCAATGCTTTCTAGGTTGAGAAGAGCCTGTTCTACCATCCCGTATTCAGTAATGCTGTAGCTTGCCACTGAAAGCATTCCCTCTGTCTTTAAGTTTGATCTCCTGCACTTTATAATTAATGAAGTTCAAGGAGGGTTTATTAACATCTGTAACCACCATGCAGAGCAGTGAGGCAACTGTAGAGAGTGACCCCAGTGGGAAGAATCAGGAAAGACTTCACTGCTTTTTGGAGCAGAACGAAACCAATTCAAGCCCCTGCTCTTGCCCCACAACACTCAATCACACTTTAGGCTCACACACAAAAAAGAATGTTCAGGCTGAAAAAGCTACTTGTCACTTTTATTAAAACAGTGTTTTGACGTCAAACAAAGGGTATGTTATACGCAATGAAAATGAGGCCTGAGAGGATAGGTGCTTAGGAGATCAATGCATGAATGAAAGACTGAAAGTCCTGTGCTGCATCCAAATGAGGAGGAGCATCATGCATAATACAGCTATTAACCTTCCATAAAAGCAGATGAAAAGGGCTTGCAAAAACTACAAAGTTTTCCTCTTACATAACAGGTAGAGAAACCCTTTGTTTCAGTTTTCAACTAACAAGGTTTTCTGAAAGACAGAAAACCAGTTGAATCCACATACTGTGCAGAAGAATCAATTCCTAAATATCACCCCATCCGACAAAAGGGAAACGAGGTCACCTATTCCAGATGGACACGTACAGATTATTTTTTAAATAATCTTTAGTAGGAACAATGGGTGTGTCCTCAAACTACAAACATCTGATCTGTAGATTTATAGCACAGCTCTTAGCATAGGCAAAAGCATGACTTCACAGCACTGAAACAAAACTAATTGGGTTTAGACAGGCAAACCCACTTATTTTGCAGGAATTTTCTGTTTTTAATGAAAACCTTAGAACGAGTTATTGAGAAATAGAGACTGGTGATGTTTTATTGCAAAAAAAACCATTAAGACTGATGATTTCTTTGCATCTTAACTTCAAACTAGAATACAATTCAGTTAAATATGTGCCCATATATGATTTTATCTTGCTCCAATATGGAATCCTTTGAGAAAAATGGAAGACTGAAAAAATGATAAAGTGAATTAGTCCTATGAAGGAACAGTAACAGCACAGTACAGCTACTTGCTCATGAAGCATCAAACAATACAAATTAGAGTGAGGCTGTTTCCAGAGATTTTTTTGTCTCAAATGTTTTATGTATTTAACCACACAAGTGCATGTGTTCTATCATATAAGCCAAACTAAAATAAATAAAAACACAAAATAAGGTAAAAATTGTTCTCCAGATCCCTAGGAACAACACCAGAGGAGTTAAAGTAACTTCAACCAAATGTTTATTGAGAAAAGATGATGAAATATTGAATTGATTGATGATTCAATACAATAGATGATGATTAATAAGAAAATACATTTTCAGTTCAGGTTCAGTAGTTTATTTCTCTGACAACAGAAAAAAGGCATTTGTTTCTCTATCAACAGAAAAATGTTCATATTTACTGGAAGAAACACATGAATGTCTCTGGTGATGATAAACATCACCACCAAGTTAGGGGCCCCCAAGCGTGGGCCCACTGGTGAATGAGGCAGCAGCCCTGATAACTGGGGATGCAGAGAAGGGAGAGTTGCTGAACACCTTCTTTGCTTCAGTCTCTACTTCTAAGACCAGCCCCTGGATGAAAGGGAGAGAGCCTGGGGTAAGGGTGACTCTGCACTGGTCAATGAAGACTGGGTGAAGGACCAATTACACAAATTGAACGCACACAAATCCATGGTCCCTGATGAGATGCACCCAAGAGTGCTGAGTGAATTGGCTGATGGTGTTGCTCTACCACTCTCCATCAGTTTTGCAAAATCATAGCAAACAGGAGAGGTGCCGGAGGACTGGAGGAAAGCCAGTGTCACTCCAGTCTTCAAAAAGGGCAAAAAAGAGGTTCCAGAAAACTATAGGCCAGTCAGCCTTACCTCCATCCCTGGAAAACTGAAGCAGCTTATTCTGAAGGTCATCTCCAGGCACCTGGAGGAGAAGAAGGTTCTCAGAAGTAGTCAGCATGGATTTACCAAGGGGAAGTCATGCTTGACTAATCTGATAGCTTCCTATGATAGTGTAGCTAGATGGATAGATGCAGGGAGACCAGTGGATGTAGTTTATTTTGACCTTAACAAGGCTTTTGACATGGTCTCCCATAATATCCTTGTGAAGAAGCTCAGGAAGTGTGGGAGAGAAGATGGTAAGATGGATTAAGAGATGCCCAGACAACAGAGTCCAAAGAGTGGTGGTCAATGGTGCCAAGTCCAGCTGGAGAGCTGTAACTAGCGGAGACCCCCAGGGATCAGCATTGGGAAGGGTCCTGTTCAACACTGATGATGGGACAGAGTGTCTTCTCAGCAAGTTTGCTGACGACATGAAAATGGAAGGATTGGCAGATACACCTGAAGGCCGTGCGACCATTCAGTGAGACTTGGACAGCCTGGAGAGCTGGGCAAAGAAGAATTTAATGAGGTTTAACAGGGCTACTTGCAGAATCCTGCATCTGGGAAGGAATAAAAAATTATACCAGTACAGTCTGATCTGCTGGAGAGCAGCCGCACAGAGAAGGACCTGTTAGTCCTGGTAGACAAAACATTATCCATGGAACAGCAATGTGCTCTTGGGGGCAGGAAGGCCAATGGTATCCTGGGGTGCATTAGGAGGAGGGTGTCCAGCCGATCGAGGGAGGTTCTGCTCCCCCTCTACTCTGCACTGATGAGACCTCACTTGAAGTATTGCGTCCAGTTCTGGGCCCCCCAGTTCAAGAGAGCCAGGGATCTGCTTGAGAGAGTCCAATGGAGGGCTACAAGGATGATTAAGGGACTTGAACACGTGTCTCATGAGGAAAGGCTGAGACAGCTGGGTCTCTTTAGTCTGGAAAAGAGAAGACAGAGGGGATTTGATAAATGTTTGTAAATATCTGAGGGCTGAGTGTCAAGAGGAAAGGGACAGCCTCTTCTCACTCGTGCCCTGTGATAGGACAATGGGGAATGGATGTAAGCTGGAGCACAAGAGGTTCCACCTTAACATGAGGAGGAACTTCTTTACTGTAAGGGTCACAGAGCAGTGGAATGGGCTCCCCAGAGAGGTTGTGGAGTCTCCTGCTCTGGAGATTTTCAAAACCCGGCTGGATGGGTTCCTTCATGACCTGTGCTAGATTGTATGGTCCTGCTCTGGCAGGGGGATTGGCCTCGAAGATCTCCAAGGTCCCTTTCAACCCCTGACATCCTGTGACCCTATAATTAATTTCCTGCTTTGTAGAAAATCTGATTTCAGCAATAGATAGGTGTCTTTAAATGTCATTCCTCGAGGTAGTTATCCTAAGTGCCTCTTAAAACTAAGATGGGCATCATAAACCATCCTTAAGTGTTGAGCTCCAAAACATGCTTAAATTATGTCCATGCAATTCTAACAACCCACTATCCAACATTCTATTATTGCCAAATATTAAGATAAAGAACTTTGTTTTACAGTGTAGTATATATACACTTCATTTTCATTTACATTGTCGGGAGTTAAGGGTTCCTCATGACTTTAAAAGATAGAGCACATGACACAGGAAGGTAGTTAGAGCCTGGCTTGCGAGGCTCTACCAGATTGCACAACAGTCCCCCACATGTTAAGCAGCTGCACAAACTCATCCAGCACCACATGCCTCACACTCTAAGAGCCTCACTGCCCACTTCCAAGATCATTTGCACATGCTTTCAGTGGAGTGCTTTTGCCACACAGTATGGACAAGCAGCAGGACAATCTGAATAAATTATCTTAAGGGCAGGAAATGTAACACAAACAAAAAAGGAATGAAAAGGGGGATACTGGATGTTTCTTGAAATATCCAGTAATAATACTGATATGTCTTGATAAGCACCAGAAGACATGTTCTTTTCTGTTGTACTCTCTTGCTATTTCTAAAAAGTGTGTACATATTTGCATTAATAGATGAGGAATAGACAGTCATCCCTTTGCTTCTCGTTTTCAACTGTAATAAAGTTTTTGCACAGTGAGGAGTTTAAGTGTGTTGTTTTTTGGGTGTTTTGGTTTGGTTTTGGATTTTGTTTGGTTTGGTTTTTTGGGTTTCTTTGTTTGTTGTTCTTCTGGGGGTTGTGTTGGGTTTTTTGGGGTTTTTTGTGGGTTTTTTTGTTTTGGTTTTTTTTAGACAAATCACTCTGAAAATATATCCTTTGCATAGTAAGGACTTCTGGCTCTGAATCCACAGAATTGGTCATCAGATTGTCATATGTCATAAAATAAACTTTCTTGCACACGTGCCAAATCTGAGTAGGAAACCTACCAGAAAACTATTTCCTAGTCCTTTTGGAAGGATTCTCTGAAACTAAATATTCCTGTCCACTGAGTTGGCAGAAGGGAGAAAAGGGGTTCTAGTCTCCCATGCTAATTCATTAGGCATATGAAGTTCAGGTTTTCTTGGGAAGGAGATAACAAAACCCTTTAGTACTGTAAATAAGAGATCCTCAGATGTATTTTTGGAATGATACTGCTGAAGTGTTTCAAGTGGTTAGAGCCATTGAAGTTAAATAGAAGTCCTATTGTTCCTACCTTGGATTAAAAGGGATTAAATATTCAATGTGTTTGGCAAAACAATTAGTCCCTTTTCTCATTCTTTTCTGTATGAATTAGCATGCTGTCACTCCGCAAATAAAAGGAAATCCTACCCCAAAAAAAAATAAACGAAAAGCCTTGTAACCTAAAGCTTCCGATACTGAAATAACATTGACGGAAACTTATTTTTGGTATCCCTCTACAATCTGGAAAATTGGCAGAAAAACGAGAAGCATTTATTCCAGCAAAGCATGTAACATCACACATCCCGTATTCTTTTTGCTAAACAGAATACTTGCAAGAAGGGAAGTTAGTATCTTTGTATCTGGTTCAGAGAAACAAATATTTAAAATAATAAAAATATCCATTTTCCCTCTCACAAATATACATATCTTTGAGCCAATATGAGCTAGAAATTCAAGCTCTCAGTCAAGAATTCAGTCATATTAAAATCATGTTCTCAAAACATACTTTTCAGAGAAAGGAATTTTGAAAAAGAAAAGTCTACAGTTTGAAATAGAATTTTATTTCTACTCCCTGTCATACCATCTTATCAGCTCCTCTTCCATTTCTATGAAGCACTAGAAAAAATATCAAAAAGATTGAGACTTTGTAACAATTCTCTTATTTTAAGTTTACTTGGAAAAAACCTTTATTACCTTACTGAGTAATAATATTGAACATGACAGCTGAATTTAGAAGGTATCAATATTCTTTAAGTCTAAAAATCTGTTAACAAGAAATGTCTCTTATTCTACATTGTTTCTATTGTTAAATTTACTCCTAAATTTTAGGCCAAAACATTTTACCATCTTGAATTTCAACACTAAATAAAATCCTTTGCTCAGAAACCTAGAAATGAAAACCCATCACGAGTCCACCAAATTAATTCACTTATGTAAAAAAAATGACAATAAATATAAATAAAAAACTTGAACGTTCACTCCATAAATGAATAACAAGTAAGACAGACAACAAAACTAAACAACTAAAAAAAAATTACTGGCAACAGTTAAGGCCTAGAATTTAGTAATAAAACACAGCCCACAATGTGACAACCCCACTATAGTAGGAAAAGTATTTTCAGATGACTGCAGAAATAGTAAGTTAAAGACAGAAATTGCAACTTAATAAGAAATTAGATATGAAGACTGAAATAGTCAAACACTGTGTAACAAAATCAGCTGTCTTTTCCTGATAACGCACTGGTTCAGACACCAGCCCCCTGACCAGGTATTATAATGCTTCCCAACTTCAGGGCTACATTTCACATAAGTCACTGGTTCAACAGTGCCAACTGAGGGCTACATAAGCCTGCACTTTCCCTGCCTTGTGACAATAATCTAGAGAGGCTGGATAAGGCAATTGTAGGAGGAATCTTCTATTTCTGACATCTTCAAATAATGCTATTTCTTTAGGCTTGATAAGGAGAGATGGTATTCTTCCAGTTTTTATCAATAAGTGCAGAACCTTCCACCTGTAACTTAACAGGACAGAACAGAAAACATTGACATAAGGACAAAATCTCAGTGCTGTACATTACTTCCAACAAAAAGACACTACCTGTCCTAAAAAATTTTTAGGACTACATGCACAGCATAGAGGAGAGATGCAAGCAAAGATTAGGACAGGGTGGAAGCATACTAAGCATTAGTGCTAATGATGACCACCTGTATGAACACACGTCCAATGTATTTTCTGTATCATAATAAAGTCTGTTTGAGGGCAGACAATGGGAATGATAAAATCAGCAGTTACAGTAATATTTAAGGGTGAGAGGAGTAAATGGAAGGTTCTGCCATTTGACTGCTTCCAGTGAGATGATGACAGCTGAAATTGGGGCGACATAAGGTGTGAGGTATATCCAAAGATGACACTTTCCAGGAAACACAGAAATACATTGTCTAGCTTAAATAAAGAAGGGAATGAATAGTGTTGTCAGAAACAGAGATATTATGGGTGAGAAAACTGAAAGAAACATGACATAGCTTATGTTATAGAACTGGGTTCTGTTTGAGGTTTTTGTTGGGGGCGGTGGGGAGTTGGTGTGGGTTTTTTTGGGGTGGGGGTGGATTTTGTTTTTGGTTTTTTTCCCTCTCCATTAACACAAGGCCAAATGTTTACTTTGAGAGGCTCTTTGATGTAAAGATCAATATATTAGAACCCAAGAATGCAATCACAGGAAGAGAGATAATTAGTAAACTGTGGTTGAGGAATACCTAAAAAATAAAGTATAGCACAGAGGAGTGAAAAGCTGGTTTTATAGTGGAATTCAGTGGAAAACCTCTGATCCTAAAAACTTTTCCTCAGGAGTACATGCTTGCAAATATCAAAAGCTTTATGCTTGGTACATGCTTTTTCCCCAAAATGTAACCAACAAGCTTTAGAAGTGGTGCTAATGTTACTGTGTGTCATCTTACTGATATGTGGGAACAGCAGCCTGCATTGCTTCCTAGAATGGACAAAGCATGAGACAACGAATGTTAAAAATACAATGAAGTCATAGAGCCTTAAAGCCAACTGAAAGAATTAAGAAAAAGATGACCTAAAAAATGTTAGGATAGACATAAAAGTAAGAATAATAAAAAACACAAACCAAAACAAACAAAATAACCCACACAAAAATCACAACTCATCATCCCACATGCCCCTTTAAAAAACTTTAAGTGATGCATGAGATCATCATCAGTTTTGAAAATATAACTTAACAGATATCTGTTTTCCCCTTATACAAATACAAAACAAAACAACAACAAAAAACCACTGCTATATAATACAGTCTATGCTGAAGCCTACTACCTTTTTATGACATCAAAAGAAGTTCCCTTTTCCTATTTGACAGCTGCTGCTAAGCTAAATCTGTGCTTATGTGGATCCTGAGTTATATACTGTAATCTCAAAGTTGACATTTTTCCTTATGAATTCAGCAGCTGGAAAATCAATTTATCAATCAACAATTAAATCTCTGTTACTTCACATATGCATTTTGAACAGTTAAGAGGTGAGCAAAAAAATATTATTGCTAAACATTTCCCTAGGTAGTTTATACTTCAAAGTACATTTAATATTATGAAGAATGTATAATCTGCTTACAGTTTCTTATATTTAGAAACCTTGCCTGATTTTTCAAATAACTGCATGGAGATTTTTGACTCTCCTTTATTTTTTAGGCCACAGTTATGATGACCTGAAAGCTACCAAGCACTGTGGTCTTGAGCCAGGTGAATTCCAAGCCACCTGCAATGCTTGTGATTAATTCTAGTGACAGGAACAAAGTTGATTCATTGTCATGTATAAAGTGAACATGGGACTAAGTGCCTGGGAAGCACATAAACCAAGCTTCTCAAGACTCAATCAGTGTTAACATGATCTTCAGTTAGAAATACATCTTGTGAGTAATACAGTGTGCTACTCAAAAGGTGCGGAGAACTAAATTAAAAGCACAAACTTGAGCTCAAAACAAATCTGATCAAGGTTACCGCACAAGAATTGGAGACCAAAAAGTAAGAGTATCAGAGATCTGACAAAAATTGGGAAAACACCAACTTGAGATCCTTTATTAGCTGCAGTAAATCTTATTCTAATAGACTACTTCATCTTGTTTCATAAAATTCATGGCGATTTAATCCATTTCTCCACACTGTCTCATTCTGCCTTTGTTATGGTGGGGTGATTTACACCACACTTTCAGTTGCAAGTACAAAACCTGTGAAAATCTTGTCTATCCCAATATAACTCAAGTGAACATTTCCTCCACTGTTACTGAGGAACTACTAAAGAAAAATGCCCAAGGCAGAGTCAGAGGCCTAATACATCTGACCTTTTGTTAATGCTACATAATAAAGAACAATAATTAGCTTGTAAGCAAGTCCCATACTCCTCACATCTCTCTAGCTGATAGAGCAACGTTCTCCTGTCAGCAACAGTTTCTGTCCAGGAGCCCCATGCACATATTTGTCAGTTTTCATCTGAAAACATTTCCACAGAGATTGATTTACTTATTTGTAAAGCAGTATATTTTATCCCAACATTATGTTCAACTGCAGGGTAACACTAAGTCTGGAAAGCTTAATACACTCAATACATCCTTCACTGAAAACCAGCCTGGAAATCTTGGACGAATTAATATTGAGGAGGTAATCCAGAAGCTTTGACTGAAAGGAAAACAGACCACTAACTATACATTGTTTTAACACAGAAGTCAGTCTTTCATTCTTTAAGAGATTTTAATCAGCAATCCTCTTAGAAAAAAAGTTTAATAAATTTGGTTAGTATGTTATAGTATGTAACATACAGGTGGAATATTAGAGAGATTAATTAGTAAAATAAAAAGTTATGGGCAAGAGGACAGAAGACCATATCACCCAAAGGATACCCCTGATAAATTCTGAAATGCGTCATGAACACAAAGTATTTCAGCAATATGGACAAATGTATGTGCTGGAACATGACATCGTATACATAACCATATATGTCAGTTAAGTGCTTCCATCCAGAGGACCATGTACAGAAAAATAAATTAGTCTGAGCTGTACTTATCTATAAGACCCCACAGATTCTGTCCACAGCTTTTCTGATTTCATAGCACACATTAAGAAAACAACTCTCTCTGTGCTTCAGCTAAACTGCTTGTAACAAAGAATTATCTCTCAAGGAGATTGTAAGGAAACAAATATTTATTAGTATGGGGGGGGGAGAACAACACCACCACAGATCATCAAAATATTAACAGTCATTGAAAGCGACTTCAGAAGATCTGCCAGGAGAAAGAGTCTTGAAATCTACTCCCTTTAGTATTATTATAGTTTACAACTTTGAGCATAGAATTATATCCTCAAAAAACTAGCAAGTAGGCACTGAAAATTCTGCAATTACCAACTGAAACTGCTCAAGAATTTATCCTGTTATTTTGAGATCACTCATCCATTCATGTATGCAAAGAACTGGACAATAGTTTCCATTTATATTTGAGCCAGTAGCAGATTCAATATTAAAAAACCAAAAGCAAGGAATTAAAGATCCCCTAAAATTAATGGTTACCATTACCTATGTTCACTAGCCATATTCTGAGAAATGTAGGTAGATAGTTACGTCTTGAAATGTTTTAATCACAATAATTTATTTTTGCCAAACTGGCAAAGTGGCCATGTGCCACACAGCTGGCAAGAAAAAGTCTAAAAATAAAAATAAAATTAAAAACCAACAGCAGCACAGGTACTCAACTGCATTCATATATTATACACAGTTATTATGCAGCAAAGATGTAAAATAGACATAAGTGGACACAAGCACTTACTGCATTCACAGACAGCAGTTCCTTTAGTCTGCAATTAATAACTTAAATATTTATGACAAGTATCCTATTGTTCTGCCCATCCTTACGTTAATAGCTCCATAAAACAGGTCCTAGAATGCTGGCTAGGAACATTTTTCTTTTTGCTTATGAGTCTCCTGCAAAAAGAGAGGAACCTTGCTGCAGCCTCACGGTAAGCTCTAGAACTGGATGAAATCACAGCACCAGAGGAGCAGGTAACACCAGTCTAATTACTAGATATGTGGGTGCCACCCGTGTTTAATTGGCAACCCAAGAAACAACTTCTGCCATATTTCATTTCTACTGACTTCAGTGAATTTTCAAAAAAGAACTAAATTTAGACTTGATCTGCAGCTGCATCTTAAGCCTTGAGACCAAAAAGATGACAAAAACCCCCTTGCTCCATCTGTTGATGTGACACCACCAGCTAGAGGAAGTTCTATTGAGATCAAACCTACAACTCTTCAGTTTATGCCCAGCTTGTTATTGATGTACTTGAAAAATATGTATTTTTCAAAAATCTCTCTAGAGACAGACAGTGTCAAACTTGGGAAGGGGACAGGTTATGAGGAAACAAGCACAGACACATTATATGTATTAATTTATGGAATGCAACCTGCTATTTATGTAAAGTGGCTGTGGAAAGAAATGACCTGCAGCACCATCTACTCAAACATCCTCTCCCTGCCTTTGGAGTTACCACTGATTTTAAGGGTTGCTCCACAGTGTATAACATGTTCTAAATAAATATTGGGACATTTTGATCAAAGGGAGGTAAATCTCTCGTATGTCGCATAGGTAGAAGCATGGCTACTCACACAATTTCAGGTTGAACAAGATATAAAATAAGTAATAAGGAATAACAAGGGGAAAGAAGCTATTATCAAAGTAGGGAAGAAGGAAGGAGGCATGAAAATGATGGGGATGTCAGGACAGATTATTTACTTCTCTATACAGACTTAGCATTTAGAAAAGTTAAACCCAGGTGAGGCATTAAACTTCAAATAGACCAGAAATAAGTAGAAGGAAGAGGCTGGAATACTTTCTCCTATTGATGGAAGCATGTGTGTGCATGGGTCCACTTTGGAGAGCTGTGGATGAGGCAACCCACGCCCTGTGGGATCAGCACCACTGGCTGCAGGAGGGTTACTTCAGCACAGCATGGTTTGGCCTTGCCAGAAATGCACATGCTGTCTGTGCACAATGGCAAGGGGTACCCTCACAAAGCCCTGCACTGCTGCTCCTGCTGTGAGGGCAAGAGCTGCAAAAAGGTTGATTCACTTAAAGGCACAGAAAATACAGCAGATGCTGCTACATAAAGCAGAAGTGAGTAGATATGAAAATGCAGTTATTTCAGGCTACCACCAACCTGGATTGCTTTAGAAGCAGTAACTCAGAGGTGAAAACACCAGAATACAGTACAATTTATGACTAGTCTCTTAAATGAAAGCAGCTAGACAACTACACAAAAAATTAAATTCGTTGTTAAATTGCATGTATTTCTAATAATCTCAGTACTTTTTTTTAATATACAAAGGGCCTCCAAAGCTTTTTGACCTTTCAGAGCATCTGTCCAGTTCAGCAACATGGTTACTCAAAGTTTACTCATTTTCTTTCTCAAATAAACTTTTTTCTGAAAAAAAAAGTTAAGAAAACTTCAAGAAACACTACATTGGAAAGAAAAAAGATGTCTCTTCTTCCCTTTAAAAGTAGAGCAAATGTGAATTTTGTTTATTATGTTTCTGTACTCAAATAGCGTTATGTACTACCATGACAAGAAACTGCTTGGATTCTTGACATTTTAAAAGATTTTGGTGTCTAACCAATACAAGCCACTTCTCCACATCCCTGCATATTAGATGTTGCAGAACATTCAGTAAAAGACACCAGAGAAGCATCCACACCATGCAAGACCCATCATTCTTGGTTAAGTCTACTTTCCTATAGGAGCTTGCTGATAGTTAATGATGGATCTCTGGATTCAGAGAAACTGCTGTGCAAGGCAATGTCTCTGCACTCCCTTGGGGAGGGCACAAAGAAGGGAGCACAGGGAAAAGAGCCATCAGTAAGATGGATAGAGAAAGCTGAAGGGGTACAACTTTAGTACTGAGGGATGAAAGGTGAAGGCAGAGAAGATGGTGACATGGACTTACATTCCTAGAAGTTGCAAAAGAAACTTGTTGCTTTCAATTTTGATCAATAATTTAGGACACACTAAAACTTTCTCAAGTTTTAAAAGGTATTCATCATTTAAAATGACCCTGCTCCCTTTCACTACTTCCACCTACAAGGATCTGTGAAGAAATGCAGTCTAAACAGTTAAATGCTTTTCATGTCATCAACAGTTGAAGTGATGATGTAACATGACCATTAAGTAGTGCTGGACCATGTCCAGAAAAGGGCAATGAGGCTTGTGAAGGGCCTAGAGCACAAGTCCAGTGAGGAGCAGCTGAGTGACCTGGGGTTGTTTAGTCTGAAGGAGGCTGAGGGGAGACCTTATCAGTCTCCACAACTACCTGAAAGGAGGTTGGAGTGAGAAGGTGGACAGCCTCTTCTCCCTGGTGACATGTGACAGGGCCAGGAGGAATGGATGCAAACTGTGCCAGAGGAGGCTTAGGCTGGATTGTAGGAAGCATTTCTTCACAGAAAGGGTCATCAAACATTGGAATGGTCTACCCAGGGCAGTGGTGGAGTTGCCATTCATGGAGACATTTAAATGGACCTGGTACTCAGGGACATGGTTTAGTGGTGAGCTTGCAGTGTTGGGGCAAAGGGTGGACTAAATGATCTTGAAAGTCTCTTCCAACCAAAGACATTCTGAATTTGATTATTTTCAGTATTGCTTGAGTTACAACTAATGAATTCCAGATTTACCTATAAAATAGGTATCAGATGCCTGCCTTTAACTGGGGACTTTTTTGTCCAATTTTATAGGAGATAGTGCAAGAATTATAGGATTTTTTTTTATTAATCTGAAATGCTTGGGAGGTTTTTTTTCCTGCAGCCTCTGTAGTTAACTCCTTTTGTTTTATATATACATATAAATTAAAATTATTTTTTAAGGAAAAAATACAACACATGAAAGTACTCTAGTGAATGAAATAAAGTGCTCCAGTTGAAATGAAGATTTTTTTTTTTTATCATCTAATCATCTCCACATAACCCATGCTGCTGTTAAAAGGAAAGCCTGGCTGAAGCACTACAATTCAGGCCAGAGAAACTGTATCAGCAAAACACACAATTCTGGAGAACAAATTTACAGCTAAATTTAATGACCTTCCTGGAATATATCAAGAAAAAGATAAAACAAGCACCACTATATTCCCTGTTATTCTTGGCAGTTTAAGTCTTTAAACCGGTTCTTCAATTGTTAGGTATTTTTCCTCTAAAACATTACACAAAAAGAAAATTAACCATATAAATAATAGTTTAATTGACTTAAAATCAAAACAGTCCCTCTAGACTATCTAGCAGAGAAGTATTAAGAGAAATACATTATTTAAAACAATTAGTAAAAAGTTCAAGAGTTCATTCTGCTTGAAAATGAGTATTTCATAGTTTGCAAATCTTATTTTCCATCAAAACTGGGAGGTTTAAAAATCCATCTCAGTGATTTCCCATAAGGATGCTAAGCCTGGACCTCAAGCAAGGCTGAGTTGAGCATGCTGCCCTTCCACTATGGCCTACCTGTGTCTTGGAGAGGTGCACAACAGCCCCCCCCCAGGCACTCTCCAATGCCAAAGGCCTTCAGGCAGCAGTGTCTGTTGACACACCTTGAGGGGTCCCAGCATCCCGGGGGGTCCTCAAAGAATCAGAGTCTCCTGACCAGAAGTGGACCCCCTGGTGCTCAGCTGTCCTACAGATGAGGCTCAGCCACCTCCTCCCTGCTGTCCAAGACATAGTAGCATTTTGATCCTTTCTTTCTACAGGATCCAGAAAGAAATAGGTTGGTGAATACAGGAGATATGGCTAAAACACGACCTGAGCACAGTGAAGCCTGGGTACTATTTTGGCCAATCTTTACACATATTTCTGTGCCTACATGAGCAACATTTTTGCCCCAGCAATGAATTTCATCACCTACTAGTTCCAATAAAGATAATGGAGCAGGCAACCAGTTACATTTACAAGTTTTCAGGTAAGAATAGTCATACATACCCATTTATTATTGCATCAGGTTGCATTCAATAGTCACATTAAAAAGCACAACAGCAAGATCAAGGGTATGATGATAATTCTGATTTTAATGTTAACAGTTCTGCAAACACATGGTACTTAAGAAGTGTTTTTGCAAATGAAGGCATGAAGACAGATTCTATAGAATACCACAAAGGCATTCAGGACACACAATACTTCGGAGGTCTCAGCGCTAGATTCCATTTCAAAGTGAAGGTTTTGCAGGCAATCTTTTAGCAACATTTGTAAATCCCATTGGGCATCTTCCCAAATTTTGTAAAAAATTTTGGCCAAGTGTGCTTATGGCCAGGAACTTTTGTTTGAGCAAAGTATTTCTGGCACATAAAAGAGGCACTGCACTGCCAAGTGGAATCTACAATAGCATCTAGAATCTGCTTCTCATTGATTTCTTTAAGTGCTTAAGCATAGCTTTAAAGTTTCTGTGGTATTGTTTTCCTTTTGTTGTCCATGGATTCAAAATCTGGATCTTTAAAGATGATCTATCTAGACTATAGAAAATGTTCTGTATTTTATTAATTATATGAATCAAAGTACATTAAACATATATAGATAAACCTTTATGCTTCCTTTCATGATGCTTAGCACTTGTTATTCAAGAAATATACAAGTTACATAATATATAGCATAGCTTACAAATGTGAACTCTGCAGGGAAATCCATATAAATCATGTTTTCATTGTTAGCCAGTATTGCAGTGATGGCATTTAAAAAGACAGGTTACACTCAGACATGGCATGGGGGCAGCAGGGAAGGAACTAAAAGTGTAACAATAAATGCTTGTATGATTTTGAGGGAGAAAAGGCAAGAATGGAAGCATACTAAGCATTTGTCAACACTATTCTCACCAGCGTGCAATTAAAGCAGGTTGATCTCCTGTTTGCCATTTCCATGGTTTGGTTCTTGTGTCTCAGTGCACTCTGAAAATGCACTCAGTTCAACTGGACAAAAATAGATAGGGTACCTTCCAAGGGCACACCAAATGCTCTCCATACCCAGTTCTGTGTGCTCAGCTGTCTAGAGCTAGTCCAAATAAAACCCCCTTGACATGTTGTCCTACTGCATGGACGTGGGTACACCAGCACCCAGCATCTTGCACTACAGATCTGCTTTTACTGGGCTGCACTTTGTGCTAAGCTAGGCATTGCCCAATATCACTGTCACAGCAAGGAAAGAAGATACTTCACACTTTTTAATGGGAAATTCATTGTTAAAATCCTCTAAGATTCATAAGCAATCTGTAACAAGCCTTTTATGAAGAAAGGAGTTTTTCTGTCTGTACCTCCAAAGAAAGTTAGTGTTGGCTTCATCAGTCCATTAATAGAACAGATTGCAGATGCCTATCTTTCCTGCTAAAATTAAAAACAAAACAAAAACCTTAAATGCTTAGTCTTAGTTCTATTATTTTCTAAAACAGTCTCTCTAATCCTGAATTGTTCTATCTCTCAGTATCCTAACGGTGGCTCATGTATTTTTCTGCTACACATTTTCTCCTCAAGGTCCAGGATTTTCTTATCTGGCACTTAAAACTGTTTAGCCAATTTAACTACTTTTTGTAATAGCATCACATCAATAAGCTGAAGAATATTGTTTTTCAGGTTCCTACTGAGAACATAAAACTCATCTGTCTTCTAGCGCAGCAGATAAAATACGCAGTATCATTCAACTCAGAATGATGCAGAGAAACCTTCTATTTGATGCTCTTCACAAAGTCCAAGAAGTTAACGCCCAAAGCAGTAACTTGACCATGCGTGGTCATTGTTAGCAAGTGCACTGTCAGAAGACAACAGCTGTCAGGGAGCTTGCAGCCTGTGTCGAGTATTGTGGACTTTCTACAAGCTTCCTGTCAGGGTATCATCATAGCCATGCAGACTACAATACTACATAACTCAATCAAGTCAGAAACAAGGACATGGTATTTTAGCTATAAAAGACAAGAGGAGTTAGCTCAGAATGAAGGTCTAAATATATGCACAGGGGTGGAGAGGGAGGCCTTTTTAGATAATAATTCAACCCAGGAAATCAAACCATAAAAATCACTTATGAAAAAGTGAAGGGAGAGAGAAAAGTGAAGGGCCAGGAAATTGTTGAGCAGATGTTTACATCCAGCTCCCTTAAGAAGCTCAGGCAATTGCAATAGCAACCAAGCATTTCACAAACTGCCATTTTCAAAGGAAAAAGCCTATAAATTTAGCCTGTATTTATAACAGACTTCTGGATTAAGATGATGTCATTTAACCAAGTCTATGGAATAATTACTTACAGGTCTACCTAGTCAGTTACCTTAAGTTTGAAAGATAACTGCAAATATATTGCACAAGAATAATGTTGCTGTAAATCCTGCCTCATGTTATATATACACCTAGGCATCCACAATTCCACTCTACTACATAAACATTTATACCCTGACATTAGGGTAGCAAGGAGGTGAAGAGCATCTTTTTTCTGCCAGAGCTTCTCCAATAGCAGCCCCATAATGTTAATCACTGAAGCAGACACACTGATCATGAAATAGGAACTGTTTTTTCCTCAAGGCTACCTCTTTCCAACTGAGACTGACAAAGCATACTCCAGGTGAATGAAAAGGAAGTGGATGGATGGGAGACTCAATAATCATGAAAAGCTAAATTTAAAAGCAAAAGAACAACACTTGAGAATTAGAGGGATTGAAGCTTCATAAAAACAAAGAATTTAATCCTTCAATTTTTCTTAAATAGAGAACTCTCAAAATATTGTTTAGTTGTTGGGGTTCTTTGAGGGTTTTTTGTGGGTTGGTTTTGTTGGGTTTTTGTTTTGTTTTGGTTTTTTTTTTCCCTAAATGAACGTAGCTGCATTTAGGTTATTCAACATTGACACAAATGATCTACACGTTCATTTCAGCAAAACAA
>JANIJG010013835.1:0-10255 GCA_024611175.1 Megaceryle torquata
TTCTTGAAGACGCTACCGCATGACAAGTTGGTCATGACCATCTTGTGGAAATGTCCACAGTTCAATCAATTCTTCAAACAAAAATACAATCTCACCTGAAATAAACTTGCTTCAGAGTGCTCAGCTACTACTTTGCCAATAACTGGAATGTGTAAATGAAAGGCAAAATTAAACTTATATACATTCATTCTAGTATGATATATTTCAGTAATATTAAGGTCATTATGTGTAAGTGCATGGATGAATAAACTTGGAGAAATAATGGAAACTGAGAGGAACATGTCTGTAAAATAATAAGGCCACAAGCTAAAGGGGTTTGTTGTTATTTATAAAATTTTCAGAATAAAAGCAATGAAGTATTGTTACAAATATGGCTAGAATGTCTGTTGACATTTCTGAAATTTCATGTGGGTAAGAAAGATAACACTGTCCTGGCAGAAGTGCAGTGGGGTGGTTATGGTATCTGTTTCAAGGCAGTTCTGAAGATTATCATAAACTCTGATAAATATGTATATGTTACCTCAAATTATTTCGAGCATACTATTCATCGCAGAGACTAGATTCTCAATTTCTTCTCAGTCAGATGCCTACTAACTGAGCCTACTGCTAAATAGAAAAAAAAAAAAAAAAAAAAAAAATCAGGATTATTGAGAGCCACAAGATGAAGTGGCATTGATAGGTTCAGCTCACATTGCTAAGAGCTCTCTCTTCCTGTAACAAGTATGTGTTGGACACATGGGGCAGTGTAAAACATGGGAAAAGGCACAGAAGAACAATTAAGTACAGAAGGATATTTTGGGCTCCAGTGCTCTAGCTTACCTGATCCAAGATGAATTGTAACTACTGTACAATCAATATTCCCAGAATATTGGAGAAATGTGTTTTAAACTGTGACTCGCATAAATTTTGAAATCTATATCAATATATCAATTATTTATAAAATATTTATATGTTAGTAATGAATTACTTCAATGAATACCCAACTGTTAAAAATTAAAATAAGATTTAACTCTGATATTTGCATTTTATGGTACCATGGAAATTTTTTTTTCCTCCAGAAATTAAACGTAGAAGGTAGATGTTGAATTTTAGCTTAGAATTAACTTCTTTTGTTCAAAAATACATTTTTAAATAGCCAAGGATTTCATTATTGTTACTGTTTGTAGAATAGAGGTTTAATTTTATTTCAAAAATCCATGCTATCTGTAAGTCTTGAGAGGTTTTAGTGAAGACATATGTTTTTCTTCAATGTTTTGACATAAAGTTAGTAGCAAGTTAATTAATTACAACTTGTATATTTGTTGTGAGAAAAAAACTACGACCTTTATCATGTCAATCATAACAGGATTTCTGCACAGAAGCAATTTAAAATATTAGGATCCCTCAATATTAAAATTTATTTCTGGTACATTGTCTTTAAATGCCTTTACTATTTGTGTATATATGATATAAAGTAAGGGCCACATTTGTCAGCTGGGCTAGATCATGTAATTAAAGTGTATCTAGACCACTCTCTAAGCCTATTGAATCATTTCAGTACTTGCAATATATGGAACCACCCATTCATCTATTTGCAGGTGGAATTACAGGAAAGAAGCACCTGGTGACCATGAGGTTTATTTCAAAAGGTTAATTATCAGCTAAATGCAACCATAAATTTATATAAAGGTAAAATAACAATGTATAACCATGAGAAATGTTCTGTAGAAAATAACAATGTTCAGTATCTACTCCAGGTAAATTTGCAATACATTTAACCCGAGGAAATGACAACAGCATAGGAAATTAGTGGTGGATACTGAACATGATCCTGTCATCAAAACATTTTTGGTTGGAAAAAACACAGAACCTCTGTCCTGATTTAAATTAGGACAGAACTAATTCTGTTCAGTGATTTTACTTTTCAGCTCAGTTCTTCTAACTAACTGCATTGTCTGAAGTTAGCAGCATATTTTTGCAGTGTCTGCTTCTAGCAGTGATAGCACCCTATGTTTAGAGTTACTATCAAGGATTGGTGTGCAGACCAAGGGCTCTGCTAAATCTTGGGCACCATATTGGGGGTGCAGAAACTAAAAGGCTGCAGATGCGGGGAGGAGTGGATGGGACAGGTCACCCTAAACTGACCAGTAAGGTATTCCATCCCATATACATCATATTTAGTATAAATCTGAGGGATCACGAGGGTCAAATTCTCTTTTTCAAAGGCATCTGTCCATTCTGCCTTCAATCCCAATCCAGGTGTCCCTGAATACAGTTCCAGAATCCAGCTCCTGAATCTGGTTCCCATTTGCTGCTGAGTCCAGTCTAGCATTTCTTCAATGCCTGCTTCACAGCATCAGTGGTGATGGTGATGCAATTGCCTTCAGGGATGTTGGCTTCAGTATTGTTTTAGTATATATTCTATCTTATTATGTTCATTAAAGCTCTTCTCGTTTCCTTTTCTAATTGCTAAGTCTCTCTCCCTTATTTCCTTTCTCTTCCCATTTGGGAAGGGAGAAGGGTTAACAGAGAGTGTCTATTATAGGTCTAGCTGACAGCCATGACCCTAAACCTTGACAACCTCTTATTCTGTAGAATATTGGTGATAGGTATTTTATTCTGGTTTTCTATGTTACATATTGAAACAGGGAGTAGAGTCTGTTGTCAATTTTGTTGTTATAATTAGTGAGCATCTTTATGTTTAAACTAATTAACTTTTTCAACCTCTTTTCTAAAGTAGTCCTGAAGTTCAATTTTAAGCATATACTGAAGTTCTTTTGATTCCAATGACATCTGCATCATTCTAAATACACTTAATGCAGCAGAATTTATCTCTGATGATGGCATAAAATTTGCATGTTTTGTAATAGTCATGGTCTGTTTTTTGCATATTCTCATTAGTGTTCTTATTAGTAGACTTTCTGATGTAATTCTATTCATTTTGTACAGGCAATGCAAGGTGCTTTAACAGTTTTACAGGAGGTTAAGAATCAAATTCTGTTAAATCCTGGGGACACATAAGAGATAAATCTTAGAAGAGAGGGAGAGGGGTATATTTTAACTAATATTTTAACTAATATAACATGCTAAATACAAAACAAACATCATCACATATAGAAATCTTGTGTTCTTTCTCAATCTACCTTTAAAGCAAAGTTCTAGAAGTTCTCCTCTGCAATTTATTTTGGTTTAAGACAATTAGATTCGGGACATGGTCGTAGTAAGAACCAGGAAGTCTATATATTGCCTGAAACAACTTTGTAAAATTCTACTTGTTAATTTTCCTTGGCAACTATTGTATATGCACACCTTTATTTATTTATTTATTTATTATTTTGTGTGGAAGAGATAAAATTATAATCAGTATTTCTTTTCTCCAGAATCATGATATCTGTAACCACATAGAACTGGAAATTTGATTTAGGATACACTATTTGTCTTTCCAAGAATCTAAAAAAATGTTATGCCCATGCTGAAAGTAAGTAAAACATTATTTGGTTTATTTCTAAAACCAACAAAAATAAAATCTCACTTTCCTTATAAATATATGTTATTTAATGTAAACCTAGTTAAAAAGGAAATGTACCCCATTCAACATATCTGTATTGTCAAAACAAATGTTTGTCTAGGTAATCCTTGAACTACATAGGGGGTTAGCAGGGGAAATCTTAACACCAAGGCAGCAAAGACCTTGACACAGAAAGGAAATAGGTTGAACAGTTATTCAATGCTTATGCTGTTACAGTATCTTTCTTCTCTGAACTGATACTGTAAAACTGACAAGGATCTGCCTACATGAGCTTCAATCCTGAAGAAACTAAGTTGTCTGTTATAAACTCATAGAAAAGGGTTGTGAGAGAACTTGTGAAATGGCATCTTAGTCTGCTTCTGCTAGTCTAATGAAGATTCAAGATACCTATAACATTCCTGACATATTTATTTAGACTACTTTAAAATTATCCTGTTCTGACTATTCACGAGACAATTTCATTCACAGTTTTCCAAGATGCCCGTTATCTGCATACTTTACTGTCCTTATCAACACAAATATATTTGTGTTGCTACACTTTACACCCTTTGCTTTTGTCTCTAATCTTAAAGGATAAGATTTGAACAATGATTTATCCTTTTTCTCCCTGCCACAACTTTCATATGTTTTTGAAGACTCCTCTCAGTATTTTTCTCAAGATTAGTTCTAGTACCTTTAATCTTTTCTTGTAGGTAATGTTTCTTAACAAGAAGTTCCAAGAAGCCTTGTCCCCAGTGGGGAAAGAGATTTTTCCTAAAGTCATATGGAACAGTACAGCTCTGAAGTCTTCTTTGCCTGGAATGACAAATATACAAAGGATCTGTATCTCAGGGAAACAATTAAGTCAGATTTCTCCTTTCTTTTTGAAGTAGTTTCTTGCGTAAGATAGAAGGGGAAAATTAAGTTATTTAAAAGCTCCATGTACATCTTCTGCTAGTCATAGGTAAATATAAACACAGTTTATAGAAAAATGTTACTTCTCCTACAAAATAATTAAAAAAGATCTTGAAAAAACCTTTGACTTATTGCTATTTTCAGCCACTACTAGGAATCAATATTTATAAACACAATTAACAGAAAAAAAAACCCACAATTTTTTTACTTTACTTAGGTGCTGTCAGTGTTTAAAAGTAAGAATTAAAAAAAGATAGATGGTAAGCACCTCTTTTATCCTTTTGTCTTTTGTTTTGTTTTGTTATTTGTATCTTTTTTTTTTTTCAGTAATGTGTAGTCCCCAGCATACCAGGATATGTTCACAGAATCATAACTCCTAAGTTTTACTGTTATTTCAATGATTAATTAACAATTATCATGAATCTTTGACACTATCTCCCACAGCATTCTGCTAGAGTAGCTGGTGGCTCTTGACTTAGACAGGTGAACTCTTCACTGGGTTAAAAACTGGCTGGATCGCTGATCCCAGAGAGTCATGGTGAATGGAGTTAAATGCAGTTGGCAACTGGCCACAAGTGGTGTTCCACTGGGCTCAGTTTTGGGGTCAGTCTTGTTTAATATCTTTATTAATGATCTGGGTGAGAGGATCTGGATCACTAAATTTGCAGATGACACCAAATTGAGCAGAAGGAATTGCTTGAGGGTAGTAAGTCTTTGCAGAGGGATCTGGAAAGTCTGAATTAATGGGCCAAGGTCAATAGGCTGAGGTTTAACAACTACAAATACTGGGTCCTGAACATCAGTCTCAACAACCCCAGGCTCTAGGGTTGGGTAAGAGTGGCTGGAAAGATGACTGGCATTAAAGGACCTGTGAATGCTAGTGAACAGACAACTGAATATGAGCCAGCAGTATGCTCAGGTGACCCAAAGGCCAACAGCATTCTGGCTTTTATCAGAAATAGTGTGTCCAGAAGGAGTAGGGAGGGGATCATGCCCCTGTACTTGGTACTGGTAAGTCTACAGCTTCATTATTGTATTCAGTTTTGGGCACTACAGAGTAAGAAAGACATTGAATTGCTGGAGTGGGTCCAGAGAAGGTCAACAAAGTTAGTGAGGGGTCTGGAGAATATGTCTGATGAGAAGCAGCTTAGAGAACTGGATTGTTTACTTTGGAAAATAGGAGACTGAAGGAAGACCTTATTGCTCTCTGCAATTACCTGAAAGCAGGTTGTAGTGAGGTGAGTGTTGGTCTCTTCTCCCAAGTAACTAGAAAAAGGACAAGAGGTAATGGGTTTAAGTTGCACCAGGGGAGGTTTAGATTGGATATTAGGATAAATTTGTATACTGAGTGTTGAAGTATTATAATAGATTGCCTAGGGAGTTGATGGAGTCACCATCCTTGCAGGTGTTCAAAAAACATGTAAAAGTAGCACTTTGGGACGTGGTTTAGTGGTCATGATAATGTTGGGTAGACAGTTGCGCTTGATGATCTTAGATGTCTTTTCCAATCTTAATGATTCTAAGATTCTGTGATTGCATGATTCTATGAATGGCCCTGCCCATTGCAGAGGATTGGACTAAATGATCTTTGAAGGTACCTTCCAATCCAAGCTGTTCTATGAATCTTTGAAAATGCCTTTCCCCTATAAATACACTATCATATACAGAAGTTTAATCAATCTCCCCTAAAAGGTCCAAGATATCCATTGACAGGTACTCCTTAGGATCTCTCCTAGTGCTTCTCTATCTTAACCACTAAAGAAGTTTCCACAATGTTTTCCTTGCTGTACTAAAGTCTCATACATCTTTTGATTTGTCTGCCCTGGACCTGTAAAAAAGATCACTCTATTTCTCTTTATAGCAGTCTTTCATGGACTTGAAATATGTTATCATGTTCCTCTCTTAAAAAATAACAGCAGTTATGATGAGGATGGTACATAAGCTTTTTGGTAGTTTTGAATAAATCTCCTGTAACTGAGATTTAGGCATTTGGTAGTCTTGGATATTTCAAAGTGCAACTGATCAGTGAACAGAGGAGATGGGAAAATATAGTGTGTTCATGAAGCTCAGAGAATAATACAGGGAGTGACCACAGTTGTTACAGGAAAGGGTGAATTAATCTTGACACAAAGAGGGCCAAAGGGTGGCCTAAGTTTTAGCTAATTTATCAGCTACATGGATAAATTGGTTGTAAACTAATATAAAATGGTGTTAATACCTTCCTAAGCTAGCCTAAGCAGTCATCATATGGGAAGTATATACATGATTCAGCTCAACAAAAATATAAAAACTGAGAAACCAACAAAATGAACTAACTTTGCTGCAGAGACCAGCTTCAGGGCAGGTAAGACTGCACTGGGGAAGGGATCTGCAGCAAAAAGAGCCAAATAAAAGCTCTTCTGGGAGCTTTCTGAAGCCAGGAAAAGCCCATTGCCTGCGCTGGGGGCTGTCAGTTGGTACAAGGGCTGATGAGATAGCTTGGGCAGAGCCAGTTCCACCCTACCATTGATAAGTGGCCTCCAGGAGGGACTAGTCGCTGCCCACAGAGCGAGGAACCAATGCTTGTGTGTGCCCTGGTGGGTGCCACAGCTGGCTGCAGCTTGCAGGCAGGCCACTGAGCCTCTACCAGTGTACAAGGTAAATTCAAATCCTCTAAGTGAGGGATATTTAATCCTTCTAAGGATTAAAATCCCTCTAAGGGAGGTTTAAGCACAGTTTAACTGTATGCGGCACTCAGTTGGCAAGAAACAAAATAGCCACAGCCTTCTCACTGTTAGCGTGTGTGGGGTTGTGGGAGCTCATCATGGCATCCACCCAGTGGAGAGCGGTGATCTCTGCACTCGACTGAGTCAATGTGGGGACACAGACAGAACTCCCATGGAAACATGCAGCCGTTCAGGTCACGGGCTGCAGGCACTGCCAGAGCCTCTCACTGGCAGCAAGCGGCAGCCAAGAGAACTGCTGTGTTCGCTGTGACCAGGTAGATGATCTGATCAGCCTGGTAGCTGAACTACATGAAGAAATTGAAAGGCTGAGGAGCATTAGGGAGGTAGAGCAGGAGATAGATTTGTGGAGCCAGGCTCTGCCCACCTTGAGATGGGGAGCACCTGCTGATGAGCACCCAGGATCCTAGGGCCTCAGTGTCCTGCCCCTGTCAGGCCATAGGAAACCAAATGATGAGAATGAGTGGAGGCTGGTACATGGCAGGGGCAGCAGGAGAAATCCCTGCTTGCCCACCTCGCTCCCCCAGGCATCTCTGTGCAACAGCTATGAGGGTCTGGTAGAGGAAGAGCAGACAAATGAGGCTGGGGACAATGGGGAAGCTACAGCTGAGGAGTCTATGCAGTCAGACAGGCCTACTATCCACATCACCACCTCACACAAGAAGAAGAAAAGAAGGGTTCTAGTTGTAGGAGACTCTGCTCTGAAGGATACAGAGGGTCCAAAATGTTGTGCAGACCCTCATCACAGGGAGGTCTGCTGTCTCTCTGGAGCATGAGTTAAGGACATCACTAGGAAGCTTTCTAGCTTAGTGGCATCCTTGGACTATTATCCACTTCTAATTTTTCATGTGGGTGGAGATGAAGCAGTAAAACATAGTCCAAGAATAATTAAGAGACATTAGAGCCTTGGGAAGGCTAGTGAAAGAATCGGGAGCATATGTTATTTTTTTCATCCCTCCTTTGAGTGGAAAGCAGCAACAATGGAGGGAACAGAATAACACACCACACCAACACATGGCTCTGGGGATGGTGTTGCCACCACAATTTGTATTTTTTGAATAATGGGATAGCCTACACAGCCCTGGGAATCACAGGATGTCAGAGTTTGGAAGAGACCCTGGAGATCTTTGAGTCCAACCCCCTTGCCAGAGCAGGATCATATAATCTAGCACAGGTCACAAAGGAATGCATGCAGGCAGGTCTTGAAAACCTCCAGGGAAGTAGACTCCACAACCTCTCTGAGGAGCCCATTTCAGTGCTCCAGTATGACCCTTACAGTAAAGAATTTCCTCTTCATGTTGAGGTGGAACTTCCTGTGCTCTAGCTTATATCCATTTCATCTTGTCCTATCGCAGGGCATGAGTGAGAAGAGGCTGCCCCCCTCCTCCCGACACTGAGCCCTCATATATTTATAAACATTTATTAAATCTCCTCTCAGTCTTCTCCAGACTAAAGAACCCCAGATCTCTCAACCTTTCCTCATAAGACACATGTTCCAGTACCTTAATCATCCTTGCAGCCCTCTGTTGAACTCTCTTGAGTAGATCCTTGTCCCTCTTGAGATGGAGAGCCCAGAACTGGATGCAGTATTCCAGGTGAGGTCTCATTAGGGCAGAGTAGAGGGGGAGCAGAACCTCCCTCGATCTGCTGGACACACTCATCCTAATGCACCCCAGGATACCATTGGCCTTCCTGGCCACAAGGGCACATTGCTGTTCCATGGAGAACTTGTTGTCCACCAGGACTCCTAGATCCTTCTTTACTGGGTTGCTCTCCAGCAGATCACCTCCCAACCTCTACTGGTGTAATTTATTATTCCTTACCAGATGCAGGACTCTGCACTTATCCCTGTTAAACCTCATTAAGTTCTTCTTTTGCCCAGTTCTCCATTCTGTCCAAGTCTCACTGAATGGCTGCACAGCCTTCAGGTGTATCTGCCAAATCTCCCAGCTTCGTGTTGTCAGCAAACTTCCTGAGAAGACTGTCATCAATGTCACTAATAAAAATGTTGAACAGGACTGGACCCAGCACTGATCCCTGGGGGACTCCACTAGTTTTAGCTTTCCAGCTGGACTTGGCACCATTGACCACCACTCTTTGGACTCTATTGTCCAACCAGTTACTAATCCATCTTACTCTCTGCTCTTTATCTCACACTTCCTGAGCTTCTCCACAAGGATGTTACAGGAGACAGTGTCGAAAGCATTGTTAAGGACAAGATAGACTACATCTACTGGTCTCCCTACATCTATCCATTCAGTCACAAGGAATGCTGATCTTAAACACAGGAATCACAGGGAATGCTGACCTTAAATGGGAGGCATGTATCCCAGAGGGGGAAAAGGCTATTTGCGTAAGATATTGCTGGGTTGATTGACAGGGCTTTAAACTAAATGGGAAGGGGGAGAGGGATAATAATAATATTAGGATTCTCTGTCCAAAGAGGCAGGATGACACACAGGGCTGGAGGGATGGGGTGATTTCTGTAAGGGCCTTCAACCTGTTGCTCTGAGGTATGACGTAGAAACTGCAGTACAGGCAATGCTTAACAGAAATGAGTCAGGGGCTTCCACAGAATGAGGAACCAACAGGGTAGTGGCCATGAAACACCTTAGAGAAACAAAGGGGTGTTCTTCTAGGAAGGTGACATGACCAGCAGCCCAGCTGAAATGCCTCTACATGAATGCATGCATCATGGGCAACAAACAAGGGGAACTGGAAGCTACTGTGCTATAGGAAGGCTGAGACTTAGTGGCTATTACTGAAACTTGGTGGGATGAATCCTATGACTGGAGTGTGGCTGTCAAAGGCTACAGGCTATTTAAAAGGGATAGGTGTGGAAGAAGGGATGGAGGTGTTGCCCTCTATGTTAAGGAATGGATAAACTGTGAAGAGTTGTCCCTGAAGAATAGCCATGAGAAGGTTATGAGCTTATGGACAAGAATTAGGAATCATGAAAATAAAGGGCCTTGTGGTTGGTGTTTACTACAGGCCACCAGATCAAGGGGAGACTATGGATGAAACCTCCATACTCCATCTCTAGGAGACATCATGCTTGCAGGCTCTCATCCTGCTGGGGGACTTTAACCACCCTGACATTTGCTGGAAAAGTAGCATGGCAAGCTGTAGG
>JANIJG010013835.1:12667-28702 GCA_024611175.1 Megaceryle torquata
CCCACAAACTAGCAAGGGGGGGGTGTTGAGGGGTGGGGGGCAGAGAGAACAAAGCTGTGCTACCATATCTGCCTATGCAACACTGAAAATAATAAATAAAATTTAATAAAATAAAATAAAATAAAAGTGACATTTCAAAAGACCATCTAACACCTGTGCATTCGTCTTGATCCATGGGACTGACTATGGCTAGTTGAGTCTGGATGCAGTTTGCATAGTGAAGCAGCGAAAGTAGTTCACTGGTTTTGATCTTTCCATACTCTGAGACAAACATGTCAATTACAGTTTGTTTTCTTGAAGCCAAAACTGTGTGCTTTGCATTGTTTAGTACAGTAAACACTGAAAGAGTCAGACATTCATTCTGAAGAGCTTATGATCTAATTGATCTTCACATGGGGAAAATGAAAAGGTCTTGCACTGAAGCTTATGGAACTCCTACACTGATTAGAGTCCAATTCAAGATCTATGATGAAAGCTTTCCTTTTGATCTGTACACCAAAAAGATTATTCAGAAACAGAGTGATATCTAAGAGTCTAAGTGTTTTTGCTAAACTGTGTCAACAATTTTTCTTTTAAGCTTAGAGAAAATGCAGTAGTGAATAGGATTCATTCTTAAGCACTAGTAACAGCTCTGGATGTTTTGTAAATTGTCTATTTAAAGCAAAGAGCAGCAAAAACTCCCCAGGTTAATAGCAACTGTCAAAAGATTTGAAAACAAAACTTGAGAACTTAAAAACCTGACAATTTATTTATGATCTCCCTTTTTTTCATTGATAACCATGTAGTACTTCATACAGTAAACATAAATTATAGTATCACCAAGAAACTTTTTTTTTTCTACTCTTGCTTCCATCTTTTTCAAAACTCAGTAATTCATGAAGTAGCTCTTGAATTTCATTAGGATGATCATGCATTGCTTAGGAGCTGCTCTCATTAAATAAAAATGACTCTTTTTTTGAGAAATAACCTTGATTTATGATGCTCCCGATTTTCTTCTGAAATCAAAAGAAGTTACTATCAGAAAGCAAACTCCTGCAGTGAATTTCAAAGCCTTTGTTCAGATTTCATTTTTAAGTAGATAACACCATTAGAATTGGTATCCAAGTTACTCTTTCCATCATGTGGGAATCAGGAACAATCATCAGTGAAAATACAGTGCAAAGGTAGATCTTTTTCTAATAATTTCTGAAAGTTCAGACCACAGCTTTGCAAATATTTTGGACTGATCTAAGACTAAAACAAAACAAAACAAAACAAAGTCAGTGTCATTCAACCAAAAGACAGGTAAGTCAGTGAAAGAAAAATACTGTTTTGAGGAATTTACAAAATAGTTTTGATACCTCTTTGCTATCTCAAATATCCACTAAGTTTTACACAGCAGTTTGCTGAGAAAGGACAAATGGTATGAAATAAAGTTAGTAAACAGCTAACTTCCTTTGTATCCTTTAACAGTATGCTTATTTTAGATCAATATAAGGCTAGAACAGACACTGTATTCTGGTGTGAAACTGATCCTTGTGGAAAATGGATGTTTACCTTAGAATGAGAAGGTGAGAGGATGCATAAGAAATATCAGCAGGAGTCACAGACTACAGACTGTCTTGTTTTGAAGAGTGAGGATCTATTAGCAGGATAGAATATGGCTGGCTTGTGTCACAGTCTAAGACTTCAAAGGGAGAAAAAGCTGCTTGCATGGGAATGGAAAAGGAACACATTTAATTTCAAGACAAGCCCTCACAAAGAATAAAATATTCCAGTTGATTCACATGCCCACTTTTAATCATTAACGTAAAAAAGATGTTTGAAGTAATGCATCAAACTAGTGATACTGGAATATTTCAGTAAATTCACCTGTGCTTTTTCATACATAAACAATTTTAAATTCTCCCTCAAGTTATAAAGAATGATAAAACTGTAGCCAAAGATGTATTTTATCAGATGATGAAAAAAATAATCCTTATTTGGAAACTTCAGGGTGAAAAAACTATTACTTTTGTGACTGGAATGTCTTTTGAGGTATTTTTGTTGTGTAACTGATGGGTATTTAAAAGCATCAAATCATTGTTTTATTAATTTTATTGATTTGCTTGTTTACTTAATATAAGAGTTTTATTTATGACCTTGCTACATGGGGGACAGGAACTGAGACAGTAGGAAGAACCTTACAAAACAGCAAGATACCTGGAATTCATCCTGAAATATTAATTATACATCTGGCAGTACAAAAAGGCTGATTCATAGCCCATTGAAATAAATTAATTATGTATTTGGCAGACTCCAGAATCCACTGAAGCCAAAGGAAGTCTTAGGAGTCTTTGACTCCATTGGGCTCTAGATCAAACTGTAGGAGAATGAGCAGAATTAGGCAGAGAGGAGCAGATCACCAACTCAGATCAAGGAGATAAAAGCAGCAGGTGGCAGTGAGTAAACACCCTCAGGCCCTCAGAACTTTGGCTCTAAGACAGGATGGAAAGGGATGGAGTCTTCCTCCCACTGAATTTTTAAGTGAGCTATGTATTTTCATTCTTTGTAAATCTCAGTGAGAGCTGCTTAAGGATGTTGAAACAAATAGCTTCCCAGTGAATGTATAAAGGTAGAAAACCTTGCCTTAGTTGTTGGTGTATGACCACGCTTAGGTTTCAGCAGGAGTTCTCTGAGACATGTAACTTCCAAAATTCTCACCAGGACTCTCACTAGGGCTCCTGGGCAGCAAGCAGACAATCTAGCCTAATTTGAAAGATGACAGCTAAAAGCTGAGTGCCTTTCCTGTTACAGGAAAGCGTAGTTACATTATTAAGAAACTCACACCAGACTGGAGAAGACCTTTTTTGCAGAGACATCCTGGAGTCTTCAAGCCACCTTAGCTGTTAAAAACTGTTTGTCCATTTGCCATGATTAAAGCCCACACAGCCATCAGCAAAGCACCACTTAGCTGCTTGCTCACTCATACCACCCTCCAGTGGACTGGGGAGGAAAAAATAAAACAAAAGGCTCAAGGGAGGGTCAAGACGAGGGACAGGGAGGGCACACTCACCAATTACAGTGATGGGTAAAAGACAGACTTGATTCTGGGAAACAAAATCTATTTAATTTAAACAACAAAACCATTACGAATTTACCAATTGAATGACAGTAGTACAGTGATAAATACAACCCAATCTTAAATGCACCTCCTTCTCACCTGTCCTTTCTTCTTGGGCCCAGCTCTGCTCCTGATTCTGTACCTCCTCCCATCCAGTGGTGGAGAAGGGCAGGGAATAGGGATTGTGGTCAGTCAGTCCCATGTTGTTTCTGCTGGTCTGTCCTCCCCAGGAGGAAAATCTACTGCAGCATGGCATCCCTTCCTTGGGACACAGTCCTCCATGAACTCCACCTACTAGTGTGGGTATATTCCATGGGCTGTAATCTTTCCAGTGACAGAGTGCTCCAGTGTAGGATTTGTTTAGAGTCATAGTCTTCTTTGGTCATAGACAGCTGCAGTGGTGTGGGGTCTTCAATGGGCTGCAGATGGAATTCTGCTCCACTGTTGGTATCCATGGACTGCAACGGTTCAGCCTGCTGTCTCACCACAGGCATAAGGGGAATTGCTGCTCCAGCACACTTCCCCCACTCCTTCTTCACTGACCTTGGTGTTTGCATGAGTTTCTTTTTCATGTCCCACTCCTTTCTGAAACCAAGGAACTCTCAAAATAAAAGAAACCACCCAACAGGTTTCCCCCTATTAAATATGTTATCACAGAGGTCCTGACTGGTTCAGCCTTGGCCAGAGACAGGTCCAGCTTGGAGCTGGGGGAGCTTCTTGAAGCTTCTTACAGGCACCATATTTCTTCATTTTTCATCACATTCTTAAAATATGTATTGTGAAGACTAAAATTTAAATCTTCTGGACATTCCAGGTGGACGAAGTAGAGGTTAGAATTAGAAATGTCTCGTGACAGAAAAAAACCAAGATGATGATTAAGATGAGCAAAACCACAACCTAGATTTCTGTGCTTCCTTGCTTGTGCACTGTTTTTACATAATTCTCCTTCTCTGTGGGTTCTGAATTATCTTGGAAAGTCTAAATTCCAAGGATCGTTTAATAAAACGCTATGTTATAATCATCCATGAATTGTATCACATCATTATTCACTATATTTTATAGTCTTGCTTCATTTTTCATTATATGTGCTATTAGCACAGAAAAAAAAAAAGTAGAAATAGTGGAATATCAAGTGAAATGTAAAAACTATTAAAGAACTACCTTAGAAACATGAATCTGTTGAATATTAAAAAGTTCCAAGATCTAATTTAGCAAATGCCAAAACCAATATTAAAACAGCACTGACTTCCATCGCTTCCATGCGCTGTTTCAGTGTGAGGATTGTAAATATAAATGTAAATGCTGTGCTAATGATTTTAAATAAAGTTAAAATCAAAGAAGAAATCACGGGAATAACTTACACTAACCAAACAAGAAATTATAACAAATAACACCATGTCACTGCTCCAGTGCTGTAATGATTTTAAATTAGAAAGGCAACATTTACAGAACAGGTTGCTCATTTAACATTTTTAGGATCTGTCAATAAGATCACTTTTGCTGTGAAACAGCGTATTTATTTTGATTAAAGGAAAATCTCTCAATGAAAATACTCTTGAACAAATACCAGGAGGGGTTCTTGACTTGCTCAGTGCCTAGAGCATTCCTGCATATCACAAGGGTTTGAGAAAGAAGCAAGTAGTGCTTGGGGGTCGATGTCAATGCAGTTTGTAGATAGCCTGTTGAGGTTACTAAAGAAATGTTGGGAAGAGATCTGATTAACTTCTTGGCTGCACTCCTTGTAGTTATTTACAATGTGCCACTTGATGGATGGTTAGAGTGCTCTGTCTTACTGAAATAAACTTCTAATGAGTAATTTATGCTGAGTAAAGCAGATATCAAATAATGCTTAACAAATACTAGCTAGTTGCCAGGGTTTTGGTTTGGTTTCTTTTCTGTGAAGAACAGTAATATCTGTGAAGGGCTCTGTGCACCCATCAGTTTCTTCCACTCTGATGAACACACTTGTCTCTTTGGAGACATTTGCAGAGAAGACAAATGTAATTCATAACAATGATATAATTACTACAGCAGTACAGTCCAACAGGTACTACTGTACTAAGTATAAATGTGTTATTCTTGCTATTCTCATTTACTTTGCCCGATATAAAGCCTCCAAGATGACCTTGCAAGGAAGTAAGGTGTTATCTGGGTGAGGAGCCTATCCCTTCAGGGGCAATGAGGACATAAATTACTTTATTTAGTTACTTTTATTTTACAAGGTAAAAAATCAAACCAAACCAAAGGAAAAAAAAAAAACAACAAAACAACCCAAGAACTATAGCATCATATTACTTAGCATACCATTAGAAATATAGCATAATTGTAAAGGTTATTCTTTTTTCCAAAAAATTGTGAATATACCAAGGTCTTCTTTATGAATAAAAAGGGTTTATATTGCTTGAGATATTTCTTGGCTTTGTTTTTCACCTGCAAGCCAAACACTTCACTATGGAAATATGAAAATATCAATTTATTTAATTCAATATGATATAGATGTAATAGATATAATTTGGCCAGTAGATTAACCTGAAGAGAAAGTAGGAATTTAACTTAACCAGATTTTAAACACAAGTCATGGTAACACATGAGACAGATTCAATTTTATGCAAGCCCAGAAGGAAAGCTGGAAGTCCTTGTCAATATGCATGTATATGACCTACAATTTCTTCTTGTATTTTTAGGACACTTGAAATAGTTGCATTGAAAGTAACTACTTCTAGTCTGTTTATAGGATAGATTGATTAATAACTCTAACAAGCTTATAACATCTACTTTAAACAACTTGAATTCTTATTTGTTTCAAACATCTTCAATCAATGTTTGCACATTGATTGCCCAGTAAAAGGAACAAGCTAGTCTGCAGATCAAACTGAATATTGTCTTTATTTGCACCAAGGTCTTGATAACTTATTTTTTGAATCATGGGCACACAAGCTTCCAATAAAAGTTCATTTGCCATTGTAAAACAATTATCCTTGATTACATGGAATTTGTTCCAGTCAACAAGATATTCTCAACAATTTGCAATAAAATGTTATACTTCACAATCGCAAAGAAGTTGTTAATATATGTGCCGGAAGGAGGTTATATCAGTATTATTTTACTAAGAGTAGAGAAACAAAGAACAAGGCATATAATATTAAAGAGAATGTCCCTAGTTAGCTAGATTTTCAAGAGACGGGCCAACATCTAAGTACAAATCACTAAAAGTGTTTGAGAGATGATAGCTACAATCTGACATACTGGATATGTTAGTTGTACTTTTATTTCCCTGTCACGCTAATGCATTTATGGATAAAAATACAACATAAGTCTATCCTGTGGATGATTGTACTTTACTACTACACAGAATTATACACAGAAATATACACAGAAATATACACAGAAGTTTTGCAGAAACTTTCTGTTTGTGTGAAAGAGTTTGTTCAGAGTGCATTTGATAATAAGGCTCTGGAAATAAAAGTGTCTGATTTATCTGATCTGTCACACATGAGGCAATTCAAATTGCAATGTTTGCCAATAATTCAAATTGCAAACAATATCAATATCAACCATGTGTTTAGTAAATATAATGAAATTTTAAATAATGTCTAAATATAATGAAAACATACATTTCAGTGTTATAAAAATATATTTAAAATGTATACATAATGTGAATATACTGAAAACATATAATCTGAATATTAATTTTATTGTAAGGATAGTATCAAAATAATTTTAAAAAACATTTAAACATTGATTTGGTGTGCATGGATCACTCATATGCATTCAATAGTACATAATACAAAGCAACTGATCATACACTGACTTTAGGTATGATGTGTCATCCTAATACATGCTAAGAACCCCCATATAATTACTGTGCTTGTTTTCCTCAGCACAAGTCTACGCATTGTCATACAGCTATCTCTAAACTCTCAAATACTTAATCTTTTATATCTTATCTTCCTCTGCTACTTCCATTTTCTAGTGCTCTTGCTTACCTCAGAAATACATACATCAGTAGAAACAGAAGTGCATTTGTATATCATATTATTCTTCACTATCTAAGCAGATATCTGACTTGCTTAACCCATCTGCTCTTTCTTATTTTTGCTTCAATGTTGGTCTTATTATTCCCACCTCATCTTCAGACTTCACAATTTTTATAGTCCAAAATAGACTTTCTTGTAGTTCTATCACTTATTGTCAAAGAGATTATGCAAACACATCTCTAGCCCTATGTGAAGCTTCACTTTCTTCAAAACATTATGACAGATGTGCTTATGGCTGGCAGCCATACCCTTAAGCTAAAGTAGTGATTGTTCCTGCCTGAACTGATTGGCCTTTTACCTGTATTGTGTTTTTCACAGATTTTTAGAAGGGAACTGGAGCCAGATCTTAAGCAGGAGGACAAATGAGCACCAGCAGCAGATGAAGATGAATATCATCTATGGATTTAAATCTGCAAGAAGGCAAGAACTGGAATCAGGAATAGGTGGCTAGAGAATCTGACGATAACGAAATACAGTAGAAGACAAATATATTAATTTACCTCCAATAAAAAACTGCATTAATTTTTATTTCAAATCATTTACTTTTAATACTGTATTATTGTTTGTTTGGTTTTTATTTTCCAGATTATATTTATACAGTTATATATAATTTTATATGTATGGGCTCAAATATGAATATCAAGTCCCTTAGATTTTATCAATATAGCAAATTTACTAAATATATAAAGAGTCAAAGAGTGTTAGTAGTGACACAAGATAATTACTGCCTTTAATTTGAGCTAGCTTGGTGTTCTTCCAGCTATCTTTGATTTTCATGAAGGTTCAGTAACCCAGTGACTACCATTCTGTGGCTGTGTATGTTTAAATACTTTGGTCTTTCACTACTGCTAATTTAAGATGCTTTATGCTTATCAAGATCTCTACAGAGCTTTACAGCTGACATGATAATGCCTTGCATCTATGTTATGATCAGCTAAAATTGTCTTTCTTACTCTTATTTCCTACTCACCTTAGACAAATATAAGTCTTCATCTTTTTTATTAGTACATACTCTATTTTGCATTGCTCATCTGGTCTTCTAAGGAACTAGTACTACATTGCATGTGCACACTACATATGTACTAAAACTATAGTGTGAAAGGTGAATCTCAGGATTTCTTATTGAACCATAGGTTTTAGTTTTAATATATATACATAATTTATATATAATTAATATATTTATATAACTTAGGAAGAAGTTCTGCTTAAACACACACTGCAGCTCAGTTCATGGTCTCTTAGTTTTCAAGTAAGTTTATAATTTTTTCTGTATGAAATAATTCTGACTATTTAGAATAAAAAATATTTTTAAAAAACATAATCTGAGAGTATCAGTAATATTGTTTTTCATTTTATTTCAGTGGTGCAGAAATATCCAGACTAGATTTATTTGTGTAGGCAGTAGAAGAGAAATTGATTTCCTTCACTGGATCTATGTGTTGATGCAAGACCCCGAATGAAGCAAAAGACTCAAGCTCTGTAGGAAGACAAGTAAAACTATTCTCTCCCTTAAAAGAGAGTACCAGGGGATAAGGCTGTTTAAAACAGACAAGAAGAGTTAGAGAAATTAAGTATTATTTTTTTACTACTAACAGAAGTGGAGCAGAGCCTCAATTTTTTTCTGAAAACTTTAACATAAACGACTTGCCCTAGTTCACATACAGCATTTCTGGCACTGTTAAACTCAGATTTCCTAAGAAGCCTCAGTAGAAAAATTCCTTTAATTTAAAAACATCCTGATTTATCTTCTGAAAATCCACTTGCTAAGAAACCACTTCTTATCATCCTTCTGAAAATCCAGCCAAAGATCTTACTTGCTCTGTTTTGCATCTACATATTTTACAGATGAATGAGAAATCCTTTTCCTTAGCCCATGTAATACACTGTATTTCTTTCCAGACAGTAGCCTCTGCCAGTGAATATTATCAGTCCTGAGTCCATTACTATATTTCGTTCCTCTGAACTGAACTCTCTGAGTCACTTTTCCGCTTATAAACTGCTGCTTCTTAAAACCTTTTCAATGTGTTAGTTCTGTTATTCCACATTTGACATAATTGAGGAAATTTTAAGGCAGCTCTAGTTGTGGAAATGATTAAAATATTATCTTTTCAGGAATAAACTGTAAAGTAAGAAAATAAAAGTTATCTTAACACAGAAACAGAGTAACTTTTTCTACCTGACATCAGATTTGTGTTATCCTTATTTTGCTTATTCAATGAAAGAGTAAGATATGATTTATCTCTACTCACTGTCTGTTAATAACTGCAATATTAGCTTATACATTAAAACAAACAAACAAAAAAACCCCAAAACCAACCAACCAAAACACACACACACACACAAAAATACCCCAACACATAACAAACTCTTGTTTGCTGGGGAAATAAGGATAAGAGACAGAAGTGATTTGTTTTTCAAACTCTGATGTAATGAAAATTTGTTTCTTTGCTTTTTTGTTGTTGTGTTGCTTTTCTTTGTGTTTTTTTTTTCTTTTGAAAAGAAATAGAAAATGTAAGTTAAAGCACTAGATGACAGCCTTTCTTATCTTGTGGGAGGAGATCAATTTCATAAAAACCTCAGGAAAATAATGTCAACTAGCTTTTCATTCTTTCTCTATAATCAAAGATGAGGAAGGTAACCCTGGAGGACAGTTTTTCCTAAATATTTTGCCGTGAGTGTTAGTTATTGACAGAAGCTGATAGCAACTTAGATTTTCCCTGGAAGTTATGATCCTGCACTTTTTTGCACTCCACCCTTTTGCCAGCCTTTTTTTTCTCTCTCTTTCCTGGGTTTTGGCTGTAACACTCACTGACTTGTGGAATGAATGGAAGAATTTGGTGATGTGACTATGCACATATATTTCTCTCTGCCACCTTCCTGATTCCATGAGACTACAGCCCAGTATTAAGGAAGCAGAAGAAACATGGCAAAGGCCACAAGGAGAGTGAAAAAAAAAAAATCAATCAGAAAGAGCCTGATCTTAAATCAACCCAATTAACAAAATAAATTAATCAACTATGCCATAAAATTTTAAGCCAGCCTGGCTGAGGACTTCTGACAAAAAGTGGGCAAACTTACCCTTACCTCTGGCTCCAGAATCCATTCTCACTGCCCCAGAGAAGAGGCTCATCTTAAAGCTAACCCAGCAGAACAGTGATTAGTTTTCAAGCTGCTCAGTCAGATTGCCTGCCTAAATCCTTTTCCTGGCACAAGACTGAGGAACTCAGAGGGAAAGGTGGAAAGACATGGAAGAACCCCTTTCAGCAGCAGCTTGTTCTTAAGTTCAACTCAAGTGATAGGGAAATTCAGATTGAAGTGTCTGGAGTCAAATGAAGTATGCTCCAGAAAAGACTCTCCATTAGCTGTTTCCAGAGGAAAGAATCTATACTATTTGTTTAGATTAGATGTATAACTGTTAAAGATGCAAAGTGTGGTGAGATTAATTTCAGTCTTTAGCTATTCCCATTGAATTCAGAGACTCTGATGCCACTATCCAAGGTTGCAGATTAGGTAGGCAATTTGTTTGATAATCTAGGTCTTAATATTAGCAATTGGAGATCAAAATGGGATTATTCATATCTAAGTTATTATGGGTGGAAGTTCTAACAGGACTGTATCCTCTGAGACTGATTTGTTTGGGTTTTGGGTTTTGTGGTTTTTTTTGGTTTGTTGTTGTTGTTGTTTGTTTGTTTGTTTTGTTTTAATAGGGTATAAACTGTAAGCTTCTTAAAGGTGTATTATTGATGCTGTGATATTCCCAGTGGAATTCACTGGTTCCTTTGTATAATAAAAGTGACCTGACTGCAATGAGCAACTTGAAATATTGGGGCTTATTCAATTATCTGTATACAATCTGATTCCCTTTTACTTTCTTCTCTGTCCTTCAGGAATATATTAAATCTGCTCTTACACAGGAATTTTAATATAAACCTAAACCTAAGCCCCTTTTTTTTTTTTTTTTTTTTTTTTTTTGGTCTTTTTTTTGGCTTTGCTTTATGCTGTTCTATAGCTTCCGCAGAATACTGCAGATGCCATATTTTCTCAAACCAAAATTTAAATCCTTATGGTTGATGTGAAATAATTCAGTAATATCAGAGAATTCTTCAGATTTGGGAATTATAAAAAACATAATGTTGAGGTGCAGTGTTATTTTTATGACTTGTACGCTAAGAGGTCAGTATGCAAAGAAAACAATTTTTTACTAGAGACTTGAGTGACTTCAAATTGTGATTGGTCTGAAACTCCATTTTTTTATTGTGTAAAGGGATCAATTGTGTGTGTGCAAAAAAATAAACTATATAAATGCAATGGCATTAGGGTAGATCTTTGCATGATACAGGACTTCATAAGAGCTTTTCTACATACATTGGATACTCTTTCGCTGGCTAAAGTTAAAGTGGGGTTGCAGACTCATCAACTAATATGCATGTCAATGTTTGGTTTTTTTAAGACTATAGTAAATTATTATTTTTAAATAGGCTCTGTAGCTGAAAAAAAAACCCCTGTATTTATATTTTTGAGGAAAAACTTTAAACATGTTAGTCATTATTTTGTAAATTTCTTTTTTTTTTTCTCAGAACATTGTGAATGTTTTGAGAATGCAATGGTTTACATGGGTAGCAGCAAAGCCTTGACCCAGCCACTCACTCATTCATCCCACAGGATTGGAGGAGAGAATCAGAAGGGCAAAACCAAAGATAAAGATAAAGATAAAATTAAAAAGAATTAAACAAGTGATGCAAAAGCAATCACACACCACCAGCAGACTGATTCCCAGCCAGTCTTCAAGCAACAGATCATAGAATCACAGAATGGTAGAGGCTGGAAGGGACCTATGTGTCTTGATTTGAGCAATAGGTCTTTCTAACTGTGAACATACCTCTGCTGTAGGTTGCCCATTGACCACATCCTCCTTTGGCTGGTCATTCTTAACCAGAGCCTCATATCTGTTTTTCAGTGACACTTGGGGAGCTGAAATGGGCAAGGAAGTAGTTTGTCTTCTGCCTCGACCATGAACTTGCCCCCATTCACTCCCCTCATCCAGGCCACTGCCTTTGGTCTGACAGGGGCAGGGTCCCCCTGATCCTGCATGTTTTCTGATGGGTGCCTCCATTCCTGTTTCAAGAAGGGTAGAGTCTGGCTCCCTGTTCAGCCTCCCTGATGCTCCTCAGCCTTTCAACTACCACTTGCAATTCTGCCACCCGTCAGAGCAGATCACCCGCCTGTTCCCAGCGCACGCAGCTGTTCCCATCGCTGCCACTTGCTGCCAGTGACAGGCTGTGACACCCCTGCAGCTTGTGGCCGGACGGCTGCGTGTTTCCCTGGGCACTCCGTCCGAGCTCCCACATCCACCCTGGCAAGCTCTGAGCGTGTGACCCCCTGACAGGTGGAGACAGTGTCTGGGCTCTTCCCAGAGGGTGACGGCCACCAACAGGGCTTCCCTGTAGCGCAGACAGAGCCGTTGCTCCTTCCCGCGCGCCCTGATGACGATGCGCCGCTTTTCCATCTCCCGCCGTTGCCCCAGCAACGCCCCCAGCCACGTCAGACGCTCAGCCTCGCACCCTGCTCTTCCTCGGGCTTCCCTGGCCCCGGGAACCCCTTGCCCACCTCCATCGAGCGCTCGGCCACAGAGCTGACCCTGCCCGCTGTACCGCTCTTCATGGTCCGAGATAGTAGAGAAAAACTCCCTTGTCAAGTTACGTTTCAGCACGATGATGTCATGTGTCCTGGAAGGTCAGTTCAGATAAGCTGTTCCAGCTGTGTCCACCCCCATCCCCTCACAGCCCCAGCCTATTCTCTGGTGCATCAGAGTGAGACACAAAAGCCTTGAAGTTGTGCAACCACTGTTCAACAATAGCTAAAACACTGGTGTGTTACAACACTAGTTTTGTCACCAGTCTAAAACACATCACCATATGAGATGCTATGAAGACAATTAACTCCATACTGTCCCAGACCAATACAAGGAGATTAGAAGATAATGCTGTGTTATATATATTCATACAGATCTCAAAATATACTCATGTAATTAAAATAGATTTCAAACGAAATACATAATTTTAAAATTTTAAAAATTACCCAGACTTTTTATATTTGTAAGGTTATAAAACCATTATTAATACAGTTCCTCTACATTTAATATAGATAAATATGCATCTTTAGAGGGAATATTGTATCCTTTCAAAATGGATTTATGGTTAGCATCTCAAAAAAATTTAATTTGGCCAATCTTAGACATCTGTCTCAGGAAATACTCTCTTAAGGTATTATTGGTTTTTCTCCAATGTGTGTAAAAGGGCCCTGCAGCAAGGTATATGTACATATAAGGCTTCAAAATCAACAAAAGAACAAGTCAGGGAGGAGAAAAGTTTACTGCTGTTTGCAGCTGGGCCTTGAATAGGAAAAGCTTGTTCCTCTGCATTTCAGCCCCTGGCTCAGCCACAACACCACCATCCCATCACTTTGGAGATGGTCATTTAGTGCTGTCATCACAAGTAACTTCAGTTTCACAAGTATGTGGGATGATCTCTCCTATGCATTTTGTTACTTTAAAATGCTTTGAATATCCCTGGTTACAGAAGAAAGGATTAAAAAAACCCATAAATGTCCCCCATCTGGAAGCACAGGTTTTCATACTATGGCCTTGATGACTGGGTATATCCTTAGGAATTAAATAACCAGTGCTTCTAGTCCTTGTGAATGGGTGACAGAAATATGTTCCTTCTGCTAGTCTCAGAAAGCACATACATATTCTGATAACTGAAACAATTTACTCAGCCAATATGGGAATTGAACACTCAGCAGTAAACAAATGGTGATAGTTATTAACAATCATGATTTACCATGATTTTGGACAAGAAAAAAGAGGAATACAGTTTCATCTCTGTTTCCTTAAATTAACAGCCATTTACTATGAGTTTCTATATAGACTTCTTTAGCTTCTCTGCTGAGGTAGTTACTCCTTCTAATGAAGAGTTATGTTTACATAGGTAAGTCCTAAAGCTGGATGCGAAGCATCAAGATGATCTGCACTGGTGTGCAAAATGAGCAGATAACACATATAGAGGGCAAGTATAACTGATTCAGAAAAGTATACTAAAAACATAAGCTAACCACATTCCGCTTTATATTATCATACACAACATGCTAGCCCTTCTTATCATCAGATCAATGTGTACTACAAAATGAGTGTGTGAGGCTCATTAGACTGATAGATTTCTTAAGGACTGCTTTCTGTTGTGACAATAAGAAGTCATAACAATTTAGGATTCATAAGTGAGACACTGAGACAGTAAAAGATTAAGCCATCTTACTGTCTGCTCCTTTATTTTGGACTTACCTTGTGTCAAACACAAGTCTGATCAGAAAATCTCTCTGTGCTCAGAATTTATCTCTTTACATTTTTTTTTTTTTTACTGCCAGGAAGAGTTCAGCATGGGCAGGTGGGGACTGAAGTGGAAAAGAATAAGGGGAAGAAACAGGCAGTGACAGAAGGAGAGACAGAGATGAAAATATAATTTTAGCAAACATTTCAATTTCATTTAGAAGAAAAAGGGAGAAATATATTAATTTTTATGCAGCAGCACAGATAATTTTACTTGTGTGAGGAATCACAATGGTGGGTATGTCATTTACAGTTACACTGTATACAGTGTACATGAATATATGTATGCTGGTTTTTGGTAGAAGTTTATATTTCTCTCACATCAAAGTGATAAGATTACCTTCATATTTTCCTTTTATTTTTATCCCAGTATAAGACTGCGTTAAGCTATATAGTTCCTTTTGATTTTCTGAAGTGTATTTTGAATTTCTGCTTAAAATTGTATTCTGATTTCACAAAATTATTATTAGTTTAATTTTCTTTCTTCAGTATTTATATTAAATTTACAAGATTACTGGGGATATGACCCAGGGAGAAATATGCACTTTCACCATGTAATTGGGATAATTTTAGAGCTATATCTCAGCAAAGCCAAACAGCTCAAGTGGGACCAGTCTTTGATACCTACACCCATTTTACAATGAGTCCAGCAGAAGTGAACGGACATGATTTTGATATACTTTTATTTGTTTGCTAAATAATAAATTACTGTGTCAGTTTTATAAGCCTGGGTCTCAGAATAAAATAATTCAGTGTTTCATGGAATCCTGCTTGAGTGAAAATTAAATATGTCACTTTTCTGTCCTGCTCTTCATTGATTTGGAAAATAACTAGTTGCTGTCCTCTCAGTATCATGAAAACGGGTATTATGGTCTAAAACAGGCTTCAGTTTTCTAGACCAAACAAATCCAATGTCTTTACTAATTTTTATTTGCCTTTTTTTATCACATATAACTATGCTATAAGTTTGTGTAGTTTCTCTAATTTTTTTAAAGGGCTCCAAATCAAGGCAACATGAGACTATTAAAAGGTTTATCTTCCACATATGCTAAATGGAACCCAGTTTTCTTTGCTTTACTATATAAGAAAGGGAAATAATTTCTGAGGGCAATGGATATTCTATAAGAAAGAGATTTTATGGAGATTACAAATAATTCCCAGTTTTTGTTTTAAGGATTTATTATTGTTAAGGAGAGAGGAAATGCATGGCTTCTTAGTTTACAGCCATTTTCTTCAAAATTAGATTTGCTTTTTTTGATTAACCTTTGTTTTTATTCAGGCTCAGCTTAATTCATCCATATCTCCATTTTAGATTTCCACATATGATTGAATTTTAATGTGATATTTCTTCTTTTTTATATTTAATTTACCCTTATCAGTTTCAGCCCAATTGTCCAACTGATCGTGATTACTCTAACTTATAATTTTGTTCTTCATATATTTTATAATCCTGCCAAGGTTTGTGATGGCCCACATATTAAAGTGGGTTTTCCTGTTTCACCATTAAAAAAAAAATAAGGTAAATAATAAAT
>JANIJG010013835.1:47257-58463 GCA_024611175.1 Megaceryle torquata
GGTGCAAATGATCCTTTTTATTGAATATGATTATATAATAGGTAATAATTAAGGTTCATGTGATGACAATTTTCTGCATAATCCAAAGTAAAGTAAATATCTGGAAGATTAAAGAAGAAAAAATAATAGAATGTCTTAGCTTCCTTTTGTTTATTCTTGTCAGGATAAAAATATTAGTCGTATGTCAAACATTATTATAACAGTATCAGCAATGATCATAAAAATGAGAAAGATAAAAATTAGCATGCTGGAAAAGACTACGAAACTCAAGGAAATAATACAGTTTTGGCATGACAGTTCAGTTATGTTCAGTGTACAGGGAAAATAGCGAAACTGTGGGATCAAAAGTTGGTTTCGTTAATTGATTGTGGGCCTATTTAACATATTCATTAAAGCACAAAGTTTATTATTTGGCAAATCAGTGCTCACTTTGTTACTTAAGCCTATGCAATGTAGACATTTGTGAAATTTGATGATGTAAGGCACATGAGAATGTGTTTGAAGGGGTTAGCATTCTATAGAAAAATATAGAATTTCTGTATTACTGAATGCTATTTATCTTTGTACTTTCATTTTTTAAGCATGAGAAGAATATGCAGCAGACATAGAAGCACTCAGGGATATAGCTCCCAGTTTTCTCACAGAAAGAAAAACAACAACAAAATAATAAATTGCAGTGTTTGCAAATGCTGTTGTACGCACAACATGGTTTATTGATATAGTTTAGGCAAACAGCCAAGCTATATGATTTTTGGCTTATAATAACAAAATAGCTACAAAAAAAAGAGAAACATCTAATAGATACTTTCCTCTTTCAGTGTGACTTTCCAAGACTGCTCAGGAAATCGGTGCCAAGTTCCTTACATAGAGGTCTCAGTTATGACTCCTCACCCTAACTTGCCCTTTTTAGTTCCACTATGCCTCATCATGCATAAGTACAGAAATTATTTATATTTCAGCTAACTTAAAGCAACTAAAAAGCCTCTAATTTACCTTTCAGATTCCCTGGTTAATTTGGTATCCCAGGTGCTTTCTTCTGATTTTCCTACAATGACTCCTGTGGAAGAGATCAGCTGCTCTCTTGGAGACTGTACTTTTAAATAGTTTTTTGTGACTCATAGCAATGAATAGGACTAAATGAGGACAGATCAGACTTTTTCTGTTTTTCTTAGATAAATCAGATAGTTGTTTTCTTTTATTTTTTGACTAAAGCTAAAAAATATGCTTGATTCCATAAAGCCTTGAACGTATGTCTGAGCTGTACATAATATAAACCATACCATAGTACACTTGCATACATAAGAACTACTGGATAAAAAATCATGATATCAAGCAACAACATGCTTGGCATGTATGTCTGTGTGTGGAAATCTTAGGTAAGTATCACAAAGTCTCCACAGACACACTTGGAGAATGCAAAAGCCAATTGGCTTTCCCTATAGTAGTTTTACTCAAATGTCTGAGACAGAAACTGTTATAACTACTCTTATGGGCTGTTGCCATTTGAGCTGCAGCATGAAAATGTGAAAGAGGTTCCAAAATTATTAATAGTCTAGTTTTAATTGTATGCATTTGAATTTTAAATATGCTTATTGATCTGAATAATGAGTTTTAATAGAGCCAGACTGGAACATTTAATGGTAGTAAACAGAGGCTGTCCCTACCATGTTTTCAAAAGCATTTGTTTTCTTAAGCAATTGGGTTTTAAACATTGGTTTTCTTAAACCAAGCAGGCATCAGCAGTTTCTATTGCTACCTGATACAACCTTTTCTGCACTGTGAATTCTTACACCTGTAGGAGTTGATCAGTTGTTGGTGATGACCTCCCTTTTCATCCCTTTACCCCAAAAAGCTAATGGAGCAAGCCTTTTACTGAAACTGTGAGCAATAACACAAAACAATTTGACCTAAAAGGAATAACAGATTCTTCTTTTGGATTGAAATTCAAACTATCTGGACAAACTTTATGTGCTAAAAGCCAACTTCCAAAACAGTGATAGATTGGTTCTGATTCTGTGGAACACCTCTCCTATGAGGACAGGCTGAGGGAGTTGGTGTTGTTAGGGCTGAAAAAGAGAAGGCTCCAGGGAGACCTTATAGCAGCCTTCAGTACCTGAAGGGGGCGTACAAGAAAGCTAGAGAGGGACTACTTATAAGGGCATGTAGTGATAGGTATAGGGGTAATAGTTTTAAACTAGAACAGGGTAGTTTTAGATTGGACATTAGGAAGAAGCTTTTTACGATGAGGGTATTGGAACACTGAAACAGGTTGCCAGGGACGTGGTGGAGGCTTTGTCCCTGAAGATATTCAAGGTCAGGCTTGATGAGGCTCTGAGCAGTCTAATCTAGTTGAGGATGTCCCTGCTCACTGCAGTGGGGTTGGACTAGATGACCTTTAGAGGTGTCTTCCAACCCAAGCCATTCTATGGTTCTATGGTTTTTACTAATTAAGATTTTCTTTGTTGAAAGCAGTTCCATTTTATAAAGAAAAAGGTGCATTAGGATCACTGTCTTAGGTGGAGATATTAGTGTGTGAAATCTATGTAAAAACTGATGCAGCAGTGTTGGGATTTCAACTAGATATATATTTCTTACACCATTTGGGGCTAACGTAGAGCAGCATTGAGTTTTTTATAATTGATACTTGCTGCCTGATTGAGATAATGTATTGCCATACCAAAGCTCATCACATACTAAGAGTTTCAAAAAAAGATTTAAAAAAGGTGGGGAAAAAAATTGAAAAAATTGTCTACTAACCTGAGTAAGCAGTGTTTAATTTTTTCTGTTTTCTCTAGAAGTCCATGTAACGTTCCCATTTATCACTATTGGAAAGGAAGGGACAAAACCAAAACAACAACAACACAAAACCAAACCAAACCAACCAACCAAAAAAAAAAAAAAAAAAAAACCCAACAGAAAGAAACCACACACATAAAAAAACCCAACCCAAAACCAAAACAAACCAAAAAGATAAAAAATACAAAGAACAGTATAGCCTTATTAATAGGCAAAGATATATTTTAATTTCAGAGCACACTGAGCTTATATTTTGATTGTCTCTGAAAGGGTATGTCTACTGAGAGCAATGCAATTGCATAAGTTGCTTTAACCTCATACTAAAAGTGAGCTGTATTCAAATGTTAATTTCTTCTTGTTGGTGAATGAGAGTATATTCCATCATAACTACCATTAAGTATTTTAAAACCTGCATAACAGATTTCTAAAATAGATAGGAGGTCAGGAGAGTATTCTTACTGTATACTTACTGCAAGAAGGGAGGAATCAAGTGAGGGAGGACATGATGGAAGAATAAGGTTTCAGGTAAATTAATGCAAGCAACTAAAGTTAGTAAAGCTGCTTAGTTATCTACAAAGACCACACTGCCGTCTTCTCTTAGTAGAAGAAAATTGTTATTATGATTATGCCATATCTAATAAGTATTTTATAGCTGAACATAAAGACAATACATGAGTTTCAGCTGTTAGTATCCTAACATAAATCTTGGCCCAAACTCCTAGTCATCAAAGTTTACTGAGTATATTAAAAACCAAACCAAGGTAAACCAAATCAACAATAAAGCAACAACAAACCCTCCCCAAACAAAACAAAAGAAAAAAAATTACAATAAAAAGCCCCACAGAGTTCGAGATCAGAAAGTGGTTGACAGTGTCAATGTATAGAGTTAATGTTTCTAACTTGAGATTGATTAAACTCAAGTCAAGAGGCTGCTTAGTAATCAGATGGAGTCAAGATAGTCCAAACTTGTTCTGCCTTATTTTAAGCTCTTTAATGAATAGTTTAATAATTTAGATTGCATCTGTTAGGTTCCTCCAAGACAGAAAAAAAATTCTCTACCCCCACAAAGTGCTAATTCTCTGCAAGCACACCGACTCCTGTATACTGTTGCCTCTATTCCCTGACAGACAAGCCTAACAATATCTATATTGCAAAGTAAAAACAGGCTGTGAAGCAAACTTTGCCTTGTGATCAAGGGGTACAGGAAGTCTTGCATCATGCAGCTGAGGAGCAGCAGCATTCTTATTTAGAAGAAAATAGAGACATCCAAAATAGAGACAGGAAGTTAGCTAACAGATTAATAATGTTTAATTAAAGAATTTTCTCCCTAGCTCTCTGTCCTTTATTAAAATAGTTAAATAACTACTCTAGATTCAACTCATACCCTGAGGGACTAGTCTTCTGATCAAGGTACTACACTATTGTAGAAAAAGTTTGGCACTACTTACAGGACTAAACAACAAATAAAGGAAGAGCATATAACTGAAAGACAGCAAGGAAGTTTTACTCAGAAATGAAGCAAGCTGTCTATCTAAAACATAATTCTGGAAGAAGTGTACAGAAAGGTAGTGTATATGGCAGATGTAGTAATAAAGCAGTCATGAAATTATTCATAAAGTCACCTACAGTTATTATTTCTGATTTTAACTTGAAGTTCTATGAGTATCAGCTAAGCACTTTTAACCGTTTAATTTTTCCTCTCTGTTGGATTTAATTCAGGTTGCCCTTGGGGCAACCTCTTCAACCTGACAAATTTCAAAGTACATTTTTTAAAGAAGTGAACTTGTGTGATAAAAGAACAGGGTTTCCCGATATTGTATATTTTATATGACGGTCAATAAATATACTGTGTATTTCCTAGCAATATGTTTGCTTTCAAGTAAATTCAGGAAAACTAAGAAGGTATGGGGAAAAATACTCAGAAGAAATGAAAACAAAAGATTTAGGCGATTACTGGGTACTTATTATGATCATACTCATCACCGGCTGTGAAAATGAGTTGATATTACTTTTGACTAATGTTGGGCTAATCCAAGAAGAATGAGAATAATATCTTTTTGCTGTGGCAGAACTGAGGAATTAAGAGAAGCAAACTAGTTTGCACATGATACAGAATTTTAGTACTACAATTAATAAGTCAATTTTCAGAATCAAGAACATCACAGTGATATTAGGCATGTGCTATCACAACACTCAAAATGACCCAGTATGTTAGAACCACAAGGCAATTTTACCTATCCTATAGCTTTTCTTGTTATCTTAAGAACCTTAATACATTCTGACAATTTGTCATCAAGCAATCCAGTTTCAGGATAGCTTTTCTGTCTTAAGATTTCACAGCAGCTGGAGTCCTACACAAGGAACACTCACTGCACTAAAATACTTATTCCTCCTGTTAATGTACTCCACAGGTTACCAACATGAAAAACAGTTACACTTTTTTACTTGAAGAATCTGATTAAGCTATCACATACTGGTTTTATTATGAAAAAAAAATGATTAAAAAAGGTTCTTTTCACTGTGTTCACATTATGGGAAATCAAGGACATGTATCAAAAAATTTGTTTTCACATATTCTTCATTGTGCTTAAGAATTAACATAATTAATAGCTGACTGGAGTGAGTGTGGCATTCTTTATTTGTTTCCCACTTCACTATCAGTCTTCAGCCTTGTGTGCAAACTACACTTAAAGCAGTCTAGTTGGATTTAACTCGAGATTAAGAGACCTACATTTTTCTTCCTACATGTGGACTAAGTATAAAAACTCCCATGACAGTTAATTATGTAGTCAAGACAGTAAAGGAAATCTGTACACCTATGCAGCTCCCTGTAGATAAATGGAGTCATCTAGCTACCTCCCCATTCAATTGCTCTCATAGAGGCAAGAAGTGCCTTTTCAGGTAACTTATGAAGTCTGAGTCATCTTCAGGAGCTTGCAGATATGATAGAAGACCTATAAAAGTCCTATATTTTTGTGGTAGATGGAGACTGGAGAGGAATCTCTACATCATGTGCAACAGTAAGCATGTCCAATGTGGACAACTAGCATCGTGTGTGACACACACATTTCACCTGAATTGAGTCTCCACTAAGTATAATGACAATAGAAATTTAGGCAAGCTAAATATAGAAACCTGTATCTATATCCCTAAATCTGGATGCCTTCCAGCTGAAGCTAAATTTCAGTTCTTGTATTCGAGTTATATTTTAAAATTATATTTTCTATAGAATATAACTAATGAGATTACAGTTAAATGTTCCACATGTCTTTCTGGTACCTTTACCTAGTTTTAATTCTTGAAGCCCTACCTGTTCTTTCCTAATGCCATCATTATTTCCTTGACTGTTTTTTCCTAATTTTTAATTTTCACATAATTCTTCATGTCTGCAAAACTTCATCTTTTCTCTGGGAAAAGGTTGATATGGTTAATTTTTTTTTAATGATTTTTAAGCTCCAGAAACTCATCTCTCTTGAAAAACAATTCTACTCCAGTTGTCATTGATTTTCTTTGTAGTTATCTTTTGAATGTCTTTTATTATTTGTACCTAAATTTCCCAGTATAGTCTAGAAACTGTATACACTGTTACCACACCTGTACAGCTAAATATGAACTAGTTTAATATGCTAGGCAAAAGAATAAAATTAATCCTTAAAAGAATTGATTAGGGGCTCCAGTCATCCTCTACTTAACAGTCATTTCAGTGTGGTTTTGCAGTAAAATACCTGTTTGCTTTATGTTGGATTTTTTTATTTTTTTTTTTTTTCCTCTTCATAAGCTAAAGAAAATTAAATTATATGGAAGAACCTGTGTGGTGGATAATAATATACTGAATTATATTTTCAAGTAACGTATGAATAGGATTTGAATCTGTGTAGCAAATACAACTTTTCAGAACAAAATTTGTTCCGAACAAAAGATACTAAGGTGAAATTTAGATTCTGAAAAAGTTTGCTTCTGGATGTAAAATCACTTCTGATCCTGCTTTATGTAAATGGAGCAGAAATAGACTTTTAGTTTCAAGGATAGTACAGCAAAATATGAAGTGATTGCTGCTCTTCATTAGAAAATGTTCTTGTTTTTATATAAAAAGGTAAAGCAAGTAGCATTTGCAAGACTCTTCACTACTCAGTCAAGTATTTCTTTGTTACTTTTTATTTTGCTCTCAGGCACCCATCTAGAAGCAATAAAATAGACCAACACACAGTAAATAACTGAATGCCACTTAGCTCAACTGTTTGATAAATACTTGAAAAAGGCATAATAGCAGTAAGACCTGGCATTAAGATTCACAAAAAGAAGATTATCATTGATAATATGGAACACCTTTGAAAGCTTTAGACAATGTGGGGGGAAAAGGAAATATGCTACACAATTTCAAAATATATTCTGCAGTGTAGATATTACTTATGATCAGAATCAAGAAATCATGAAATCACAGGTTGGGAGGGACAATTGAAGACCAATTAGCATACCTCTGCATTCAAAGTAAGGCCACCTTCAACACTGGGTTCTGTAGAAACAAAAGGGTACAGATTTTGTAGCAAGAGTTTGTATGAATTTAAAAGGAATCTCAAAACATATTTGTAATTTCAAATTAGTACATTAAATTTAGTCCAAATTTCTAATCACAATGCAAACATCACATAGCTATAAATCTTAGGTTATAATGCTAATTAACCTGAAATTAGTGCATAGTTATGTTTGACAGTAAAAATTTTAAAGATATATAGGAACTAAATGCAAGTATGTATAGCATACAGAACTGGAAATGTTGGGTTCATCTCACTTAATTTAGGCTCCGAGATTCTGTAAATTTATTTTTAAAACAAATCTTTCATATTTAATATCAGTATTTTATAGAAATTAAGGTAAAATATGTGATGGCATATTATTTCTCCCCTGTTTTCCCACCTTCACAAAAAAAAACCCCAAAACGTAGAGGATAGAAATACATTTTTAAAAAAATAAAAATAGGATCATGGAAACCAAATTTTTAGGGAGTCTTGAACTGCAGTCATGGGAAACACAGAAGTCTGTTTACACAAAAGTATACAAGTTTGCATCTTGAGTACTTAAACCTAAAGATTGCTTTATTATTCTTCCAAAGAGTGTAGGAGCATGACAAAAAAACTCATACTCAGCACCCAATTTTCATCACCTTTTTTTTTTGTTGTAAATCTATTTCAGCCTATTTCAACTTCTTTCAACCCTTCTATTACACTTGATAACTGTTCTTTCTTTAATGTAAATGTTCAGATTTTTTAAGACCATTAAATTGGAAAAAGGAATAATCAAATTGTGTGGACAAAATATTACTGATGAGTTGAAATTGTCAGGCAAAATACATTTTGCATTTAAGAACCAAAATACAGACACTGTCATGTCTATGAGTATATTCAACATAATAGTCTGTGACTCAAAGGTAATATGGAACAACTGTGATACAGAGGTTGTTATGGTTTCAAGGGCTTCTGTGACTTTTACTGAATGTAAAATCCTACAAATATGTTAGAACTGATCCTGGAGCTATATCTCACAGAATAAGATAGTCTCCCTATATAGTGTAAATATGTGTGTACATGTGTACCTTTATATTAAAAACAAACCCATTTATCCTTAAAAAAAAAAAGCTAATCTTGTGGATTATTTGTTTTCAAGAATTCAGAATAATTGTGCTTAGATATTTTTTCTTCCACTTAGTACCCAGATATACTTTTCTTATACAGTGGCCAGAGGGTTTGGGAAGTTATGTAACCATTGCTACAGAGAATATTTTTGCTAAAAGTAACATTTACAGAGTTAGAGATAGGATGCATGTGACCAGTATTCAGTGAGAGTTGGGTGCCTAACTGCCTTTTATGCTTTGGAAAGCTTTTTTTTTTTTTCCCTTCTACTGGACATTCTAAATAAATTCCAAGTAAATCCAATTCAATCGAAAGTTTCTCATTTTCTTCAGGGTTGTTTGAGTCAGGTCATAAGGATCTGAATTTGTTCCCACTGGTGACAACATCAAAATCAGTTGACTTCTGGCTTCAGGACAAGTCCTTAACGTACCTTTCTTTTCATAACATGCACCATTTCCTTTAATACATTCATTTTCTACAAAATGCTCACACTTCATATTTGTATAGTTTACTTGTAAATAAACTTTGCATTTCCTATGAATTTATCATCACTATTACCACAGAGTTCTAGATTATTTTATCAAATCTCTAATGTTAAGTTAGCATTATGGTAGGTTTTTTTCCAGTTACTGCATATATTATTATAGTGCACAAAATATGCTTCTCCATATGCCACCCATCCATATACCATCCTTGCTTATAGAATATTTTTTAATAACTTTACTTCATCTAAATGTTTTGTAATACACCCTGCAGGTAAAGCAAGAGGGAAAAACTAAAGCATAAAATGAAGGAAAAATACAGCAATCATCCATGGTTAGCACTGTGAAAGATCCAACTCTTTCCCCCCCCCAAAAATGCCCCTCTCACTCTTCATTATTGAATGTATGTACTCAAAATAGCAAAAACTACGACCATGTTTGAAATTATTGCTATTCTTGACCCCTTCCTCTCCTTGACCTACTGTTCTGTATCAAATTGCTTGATTATCTTATCATTCCGGGAAGAAAATACTCAGTTCCAGGTGAATAAAACTGATTTTTTTTTTTCAGTCAATGGCATTACAAGACATGAATATTAATAGTAATTGGATTGAGCATCAGGCTGAATGAAAATGATAGCAAAAATGTAATTCGGCATTTTTGTTTATGTGTTGCTTCCTTGGTAAGGGGTAATAGTATCAGCATTTTTTTTCTTGCCACTAGCTCTGTATTTGTGAAATAAATACACATTTTTGCGGGCACTGAGCAGTTTCTGAAAACAATATTTATAATAAACTAAAAAAAAAATCTAAAAAAAAAATACTATGGATAGTACTTAAAAAAACAATTATCTTTTGAAACTGAAGAGAGAATAGGCAGAGAACAAATGTTACAGAGGTCTCATATCTGACTTACAATTAATGCTCTTCTTATATAACTGTTATCCATTATATGCTGTCAAAATCAATATTAAAGTATTATCAATTATCATTACTTTAAGAGCTTAACTTTCATAAACTTCACAATTGATCAGCTCTGTATTTCCATTTGATTTTGGATTCTTTTCTGAGTTACTCATAGAGACATGTTGGAAAAAGGCATCACAAAAATTACACAGTTTTGTTTATATAGTTAATATTCGGATTATTAAATAATAATGGTCTACACAACTTAGATATGTCAGAAGTGTGCTGTCTGACCAGGCCTGTCCTGAGAAGTGGAGTGTGTCAGTCATCTCAAATCTGTGATTTGGTCTTGAATGCAACTGTTGTCCACAGACCAAGGAGTTATGGGTTTTGTATCAGATCATTTGGTATATATTCTAAATTGTAGAATTATAGAATATTTAAGGTTAGAAGGGAAGGGACCTTATGAGGTCATTTAGTTCAATTATTCCTTCCAAACACAGCACAGATGCTGAAGTTCCTCCTTGAAAGGAACTGTTAAAGCATAGACAGCAGTTTAAAAGAAGTGATTATTACCCCATATAGTTGTGAAATTTGTGTTCCAGTTTTTCAGCACCCCAGTACAAGAAAGACACTGACAAACTGGAATGAGTGACCAGATTGTGAAGTCGCTGAAGTACATGGTATTACAAGGAAAGGCTGAGTGAGCAGGTTTTGTTCAGAGAATAGATGGATAAGGGCTCAGCTTAACATTGTCTTCTGAGTACGTTTTTATAGGGAAGGTCTAACCAGATTTTTCTCAAACATGAACAGCAAACAGATAAGAAGAATGAAAGTTAGATACATCATGGAAAATTTTCTCTTCCTATTAAGAAAACAAGAACGACAAAAACACAAAGTGGTCAGATGCAGGGACAACTTTCCCCGTGCAGTGATTCTGAAGTCTCCTTACTCAGAGATTTTCAGGACTCAGCTGGACAGTGCCTGGAGAAAATTAATTTAAAGGAGAAATTTTTCCTGATTTGATCAGGTGGTTTATTGCCCCTTCCAACTTAAATTGTTCTATGGTTTCACAATTTAATATGTCTGACAAATGATGAGGGAGGAACTATAGCCATACTGTCTTCACAGACTCTGGAAATCAAAGACATGAACTGTACATCCCACTGGGCTGATGACAGTTTTGGGATTCAGGAGCAATTTACAAGACAAAAGATAGTAACCACTGGTTGTCTCAGTGCTTCTCTGTAGCAATTGCCTGGGTGTCACAGTTTAGGGTCAGGGCGGCCCCTTAGACCTAACAGATGCTCTCTGTTAACCCCCCTTCCCTCCCCAAAGGGGAAGAGAAAGGGAATAAGGGAGAGAGACTTAGTGATTAGAAAAGGAAACTAGAACA
>JANIJG010013837.1:1491-26109 GCA_024611175.1 Megaceryle torquata
TCCACAGGGCTGCTCTCCAGCAGATCACCTCCCAGTCTGTACTGGTGTCATTTATTATTCTTCCCCAGATGCAGGACATCTCCTGAGTAGATACAAGACATATCAAAATGTTGCTGTTAACCTAAGACTCCAAAAACTCCATTTGGAATCACAGCAATTAAAAATAAGAAAAATTCACTTCTCAGGAAAAGAATGGTCACTGAATACATCTGTGTGACACTAAGATCACAAAACCCTGTAATAAATACCTGAGAGCATGGTCGTGCTTCCGTAGATGTCAGCTAGAGTCCTATTGCTTGTTCACAACCACAGATTATAACACTGTTACTCATGGATGATTCGCTCTCTTGATTTTAACTGAGGTCAGGCCTGAAATTACTGTGGATTTTATTTACTTTTTTTTTTTTTTCCCTGAGCTTCCCCTAACATACTAAATAAATAGTTATTTCCAGTTTTGGAGTTACAGTGTTATGGATGAAGCGCACATGTGTAAGATGCATCCTGTGCTAGCAGAGTTTTGGAGTTTCACTGGATTGAAATTGTGTTACTCAGTGAATATACAGTGACTGCATTAAAATCTTTCAAAGATATTTAGTCATCTGTTTCCATTACACTCACCTTAGAAAGTAGGTGCCTAGATATCTTCATGGATCTGGGTGATGTTACAGAGCACTTGAGAACACCCTTCTTTCCCCATGCCAAGCACCTATCTTGCTGCATTAATAAAAACACTTAAAGAAAAAATCTGCTACTGTGTATGAGATGAGAGCCCAGTTTTGAGGAGTCCCAGGGCACGTAGGAAATAAAACACCCTTATTTTCCCTCCTATTAAAAACCAGAATACTATAAAGTTATGGAATTTTTCAAAATACCAACTGATTTTAACTTTTTAGTCCATTGACTTGCTGTCTGCAGACCCTACTGAATTCCACTGGTGCATTTTAGTTAATTACTATAGGTACATTAAGTTATTCCAGACAATGTGATTTCATGGCCAAATTCTCCCTGAGTTATCAGCCATTTAGCTGGTTCCAGGGAATTGTTGATGACTCACGACTAGAAAAAGGCAAATGCCATGCCCATCTTCAAGAAAACTAGAAGGAGGATCTGGACAAAGTAGAGTGAATGCAGTGAAAGGCCAAGATCACAGAATCACAGAATGTTTAGGGTTGGAAGGGACCTCGAAAGATCATCGAGGCCAAGCCCCTAAGCTGGTACACAGGAATGCTCCTGAAGGAGCAGGGTGAGAATTATGGCACATCTTCACAACAGTGGCTGTAGTACAGACATAGCTGACTGGCTTGGGAACCACCATGGCATAGCTGAGCAAGGGTGGGGTTCAAGCTGTGATTTTAGATGCATTTTACAATCCCTTTGTGGATCTGTGATGTTCTCTGTGTAGCAGTAGTAATACTTAAGAGAATTAATTCAAAGGTGAATTAATTCAAAGGTAATTTGTCCGTGTCCCCGAATGCCCTGAGAGTCTAGATAAAATCATTAGGAAAACAGTTTTCCTTTTCCACTTGTCTTTTACGTCTAGTTTCCTTGGCTCAGATTCATTCTGCTTAACCTTAAGGGTGAAACCAACCCACCCAACCTTGGTGCTGAACATCTCTAGGCTCTGTCAGTCTCTGTTTTTACTGACAGTAAAATAGGCACTGCCAGGGACCACCGTAGGCTGTCCTAGGCTGCTCTCCCTCCTTGGAGAAGTGTCTCTGTGGGAAGTAAAGAGAGACTTAAACAGGCAGTCACCTAAACCTGACGTCTCTTGCAATGACTGTGACTTTCTATGTCTTGTGTGTAAGGAGGTTGTGAGGATAGCATGACTGAGCCAGCTTCCACCTTGGACTTTTGCCCCTGCCAGCGAGATTAATTTTTCCCTTCCCCGTGTTACAGTGAGGAGAGGGAGGGGATGCTCAAAGGCAGACTGTGGAAACCCTGAAAAGACCAGAGGACCATTTTCTTGTTCTGCATTCGTCCTGCAGTGGTTTTCTGGAGGGTTCCTGGGACCTTTGCTAATTCAGATCAATAATCATAATAAGAACATGGATTTCATCTTAACTAGGTGCATGATTTCACACTTTTAGTTCAACAGTAAAGCTTGATGCAGGCTGTCTCTACTTTCTAATTAGCTATGTATACTTTATCGTATGGGTTTCAGAATCAGTTTCATTATTGTACTCTAGTCAAACTACTGCTGGTAACGAAAATTTACCCAGTAGTTGTAGTTTTATTACACCTTAAACAATACTTCAATATACGAAATGGATTGCTTACTGTATGCAAAATGTCTTACTAATGTTTTGATTATGATTATAATAGCAGCACAGAAATATTCAGGACAGCAGTTTGTTGGTTGTTACAAATTATAGTGGAAGTGTTGAAAGGAATTTTAAATTTGTAATGTTGATTAGCAAATTTTACTATCTGTCAGGTTTTTTTTGGCATGCTGCAAATAACTCATCTTCAAATAATTTGTCTGAGTAATTAAATTTAGATTGCACATTTCTCATTTCAAATATTTTGACTCTTATCTATTTGCTTTTCCATTGTGGCTTAATTGATGTGGTCTATATAAACGGACAATAAATTTATATACCTTTGTTATAAAGATCAGTCAGTGAATAGAATTTGGTATTCATCCCAGACAGAATTATGATTGAATGTATTTGCAAGATTAAAGCACTGAATTTACTTTTTTTTTTTTTTTTCCAATTAAAGGCAATTAAAGATTTGCAGACACAAATAAAAGACAATGAATTGAGGAATAAGTGTAGGAGCAAGTCCATTTGCAGGTGAAAAGAAGTGCCTTTGAAGCAGAACCAGCTGTATTTTCATTGAAAGAATAACAGTTTAGGAAGCTTTTCTGCATGTGCTTGCTTGATAGCATAATGTACTCATAAGCAGCTTATGCAGTACAGTATTCAGAAAATAGCAGTGCATTAATTTTTAAAGTAGCAAATGCAGGCGAAGAGCAATGCTGCCACATGATGATAATGAAGGTGGATATTGTAAAGTCTACTGAGAGAAAAGAAAGCAGGGAGCTCCCGAAATGTGAACATTTATAAAACAATAACTAGATATTCATATGATAATAAGCTTGGACAGCAGCAGCAACAAAGGCCAGAGATGCAGTCCTGTTTCTGCTTAAGCCTGATGAATTGAAAGGCAGAGAGGCAGTCTTTAGTCTGTTATTCAATTCCAGTAATGAGCTATTGTTAGAATGAAAGAGTAAATTTCTAGAAGTGTTGGGAATCTGTGTTGGTTTTGGTTTTTCTTCTGAAGTTACTCTATAGATTTGTTCAAGGTTGTAACTTAAACAGCAGCATCTTTAGACATGGTCTTAAAAGCAGTCAGTCTCCCTAAATATAATGCTCAGCGTGTTGCATTCTCAATTACATGTATAACAAAGCTTGGTATAAATGCAAAAGTAAAGTGTTAGGCGTGCTAACTACCAATGTCACCATCTTCCTCTGGACTGGAAAGAAATGGTCACCCAGAACTTAATGAACTTGTCTAGCTCATATGTATTATTTAAGTTTTGCATTAATCGTGGTTTCGTTGGAGGTTTAGTTAAAAAGAATACTGAATATACAAGATAAGGTAATCTCTAATCTGTTATTAAAATTATTGAACAGAACAGGTTCTCAGTTTCCCTCGTGAGTAGAGATAAATCACCAAAATTCCTGTGAAATCCATAGATTTTTAATCCTAGCTACATGAGAAGAAACGAGCTCTTATTGCATATTGTATGAATCCCTCATACTGGCTCTGAGGGAGACACTTTGGCACTTTTCACTGTAGAGCTTTGTTTAGTAGCTCAAAATGCCCATACATTTCACTCTAATCTTCCCCCTTTTCTAATCCTACAGCTAGTAGCATAGTCTTCATTCCTACCTGTGGAAAGTTTTCCAGGCAGAATCTGTAAGCAGGGCACAACTCAGTTCAGCTGCTACTGAGGTCACTTTGCCACCAAAGGAGTGGAAAAAAACTCTGCAAAAAGAATGGAAGGAAGAGGTGGGATGAAGGGTGATCTCTGAAGAGCTTTTGAAGGGCTAAGGCAACTTCAAAGCACTGACGTGGAAAGGTGGATGATCTCTGCACCTGGTCTTGGGTGGGACTGTTGGGAAGCAGGACAAGCAGAGGGCCAATGCCTATAGCCAGTAGGAAAAGTTGCTTTATCATGAACTAGTTCTTTGGCCTTAAAAATGGAAAGAAAGTAGACTTTGGAAAAGCTGTAAAGAAAGAGATGGCAAATCTGTGGGGAAAAAAAAAAAAAAGCAGGAAATTGAGGTAGTTACAAAGCAAAGTTATGGAAAGCTGACACAGGAGTTTGAGAGATGATGAATTGATAACAATGATGAGAAGTACAAAAAGAAAGGATTTTGCTTAAGTAATACAAAAAAAGTAAGATTTGGTCTGGAAATTTTCCAATTCTCTTTTTGGCTTCTTCTTCTTGCCTGTGTGCGTTCCCTCAGGAAAACTCAGTGTCTTGAACAGACATTGGGTAAAACAGACAAATGTCTGATGAATCCGTTTTAACTGGCTTTGATGGTCACTTCCTGGGAAGAAGAAACAGCTTAATCTGATGACTGACACATAAATGTACAGGAATGCTTGCAGGATAAGAGATAAAACTAGAAGACACAGGGAGTGTGAATATATGTATCCCAACTGGTTGAATTTGCAGGCCCAAAAGAACATAGGGAGGCTGTATTATTTCTTTCTGCTTGTTTTCCAGGTGGTAATGATCAGTATGCACAAGGTAGAGGCTTTGCATTTCATCCTTCTTTATAGTCCCGTAGTGCAGATGTCTTGCCTCAGAAAGTTCAGAAGTTTTAGGAGTCTTTCAGTACAACTGCTGAATCTGATTTTCATTACAAAGAACTCCACAGATGCCCTTTGTAAACTTTTGCACTTGGTGGACTCAGACTGTTTCCCTACCAAAATGTTGTTTTGTTTTTTTTTTTACCTCTTGGCTTTCACATTTCTCAAAGAGATGGTAAATTAATGGCAGGTGCATAGATCTGGATAACTACCAGCTCTGGAGTCATTACTACAATAGCCTATTTGTTATATACAGGGGTTAGGTGTTCAGTCTGGAAGTATTCTCTGGATAAGTAGAACCCAGTCTTAGCCATAGCCATGGTACTGGAATAAACAGTAGCAGAGTGCCTGAAACCAAAGGAAAAAACACCAGTGAGGTTTCTCCTTTCTAGCAATAGACTCAGTCCAGCCGATAGACATAGTTCACAGACTGGGTCTCCTGTGCAATATTTACCTCATGTCACCTTCACAGTTGAGCCTTGGAGAGGAGGAGGGAGAATGGGCAATGGGAAGAAAGGGAGGTGGGTTTCAGTAGCTGACTCATTTCCCATTCCTAATGGGCCTTACCAAACAGTCTAGTTTTCATTATCTGTTATGCCGTTGCATCACTAGAAGGGAAACCTCTGACTGTCCTGCTTTATTTACCCCAGATGGGAGAGCAGCAAACTTGAATTATGAGAACTGAAACTGAACTTAGTCCTTGTCAGTTATATACTTCTAAACAAAGGTATTTTTCACGCTTAAACCGTCTCAGATGGATAAATTTCTATAGTTTGTTCACAAGTAAGTAAGAACAGCTGCATCACTTTACTGAAAGTTGGCTCCCAACAAACAAATAAAAAACTTCAAGGCTGGAGTATATCTATGCCAAATTTCAGCCCGGAGTGAATTTTTATGAGTTATAAACTCCTGCCATTTATAATGGAAATTCTGACAGCTCTTTAAATATTTCATAGCAAAAGTATGACTGCAGTACTTTAGGGAGAAGAAACATGTTCTCTTTCTGACTGGCTTCATCTTATGACTTAGGCATTTTGGTGGTTCCTGCAATTCTTTCTATAACTGTTTAAAAAATTACTGTACTCCTGATGCATCCTATTATCAGATATCATTGACTTCTGCAGAATAATGCTGCAATGGTCCTATACTGCAAATGAGATACATTGAGTGGATGAATATATTGGAGCGAAGACATAAGCAGTCATTCTGTCATCTTTTCTTCATCCTCTAAGAAGGTTCCTTGGATATATGTTTGGTTGTCTTTCTTTTTTTCCAATAAACATGGTCTCAGTTATTTTTCCTTTTGTCATTGAGTCTTTTCTAAGTTATTTCAAGCCTTTTATGACTAATATCTGACCAAAGGATAATACGGAGATCTTCACAATATGTAACTCCTAGGGTTGAGGAGAGATCATCCAGTGAAAGCAAATTCATAATGCAAGTTAAGTGTCCACAATATGCTACAGCCAGGAGCTCTGTATTGCATATGAGCAGTGATAGCAAGAGTAGACGAAGGCAGAGGTGTCTTTCCATGAATCTCTTGCATCACTGGAGAAGACCTTTCTTTTCCAGCTCATGTTTCAGAATTTCATCACTGCATTATAATGTCCTATTTTGGAAGGTGACCATAAAATGAGAAGATTGCATTCGTAAGATCACATCAGGTGTGAGTGCTGTGTACAAAAAAAACTACTGGGCACAGCTTTAGAGGAAAGGTTAAATTACTTGAATGTGACAATAATGAAAGCTAATGTGCAGCTAGGTAAAATTAGTGGTTTAAAAAGGGCCAAACGTTTCTGCTTTAAGTATTGCAGCTCAGCTTTGGAAATAGGCAAAAAGGCATCTATGCATTAGGGGGAAAAATGGAAAGGGCTTTTCTGAAAAGCCAGAGTGGTTGTTCTGAGGCTCTATCTCTCTGAGCAGTTTTTCCACAGATTCCTCTTTTGCTTCTCCTCCTTTTGTGACCGTTATCTGTACCTTGACTTCTGTTGACTTAAAGCAGCTATGGTTAATAGTACATCGTACAGCAGTAACAGGCCCTTCAGACAGAAAAAAAATACTTCCTTCAGAGAGATCAAGTGTTTTATGCTTTATTATTAGGTTGAAACAAATGATTTATGCCATTTCTGTGTACTTGCATGTCCTCTTCTGAACTCAGTTCATACGGACTCAGAGTAATCGAGCACTTGGCTGCACTCTTTGTGGCAGCAAGGGAGTCCCTGTGACTTTTAAAAAGTCTAAGGCACTTCTAGATTCTGTGTAACTTGTTTCTACAAGCAGATGGTGTGAAGCAATGGTTTTATTAGCATTTACTTGGACTGACCTGCGTGTCTCTTGAGTTCTGATACTTGCAAATAATGTTCTGGTTCAGAATGATGAAGCATTTGCACTCCTCATAACGTCCTGTGTTAAACATTTATATGTGCATTAGAGATGACTAAGGAAAAAAAACCCCACATTATAATGAAAATTTTGCTTTGATTGAAGTGTGAGGGAAAAAGGTCATCCAGCTTTAATCTACTTACTTGCTGTCTGATGCTCGCTGAACAATTTAATAAACATTGTACTGGAGGATGGCTATCCATACGTGTGTTTTGATGTCCCTCTGGAGTAATAGGTTCTATGCTGATTTCTTGGCTCTTGCTTGTTGCTGTAACTGTCCGTGTTAAGGACCACTGTTCCATGGATCCTGTCTGTAAAGTGCTGGACTGTGGGGTGCTTTCAGACTGTTAGATCTGACTTTTCAGCTGAAATAATTGCCGGCGTTCTTTATATTCCTTTTTTGCACCATTTTCATTAAATTTGCTTTTCTACTCTAGGAAAACAAGATTATAAGAAAACCAGGCCTATGTTAAGAGCTACAAGATTAAAAGCAGAGGCCAAGAAAACTGCACTAGGCGTAAAGGTAGGGATTTATTTGATAGCTTATACCACCTTTGTGTATACGTTGTTTCTTTTCCCCACGGATGTACTGTGTGAATATTGATTTCTGAGAGATATTGTTTATGACACTTCAAAATCTAAGTGGAATGCCAGAATCTAAAATATTTATGATTAATTTCTTTTACTTAACCCTAAAATACCTAGAATAGTCGAAGTGCTACAGGATTTTAAGTACTCCATGTTCTTGTTATGACGCGTACTTAACATTAAGGTCAGTAAAGAACTGTATGTGTAGAAAATTGATCTTTTCAGGGAGCCTTTCTATCTGTGTAACAAATGCTATAACGATTTCATATAGTTATAAAAATTACAATAAGCATCTTCCTCCTTCTTCTGATACCCACGAGTAGTTAAAAGACTGGGTTTGTTAAGATTGTAAAGTCTCAGCATTATTTGTCTCAGTTTACCACCTCTCTGTGTACTGCCTCTTGCTTGGAAGCAGAAGTCTTGACCAACAGCAAAAACATATGGAAAGGTACTGAACTTTCCTTTGGAAATGTCCCCTTTTCAGGCAGATACGAGGTGTAGTAATGCCTATTTGATCACGTCTGTGAATATGAGCAAGGAGGACAATTAGGAATACTTTACGCTACCCTACTACTATGTGTAATCTTTATTTCAGTTGCATTTGGTATTTATCCCTTAAAACCTATTTTTGAATCAAATTAATATACAATTAGCTTAGCAGCAAGGGTAAAAAGTGAGAAAAATTAAAGAATGGATCAAATACCTGGGTATTCTAGAGAAAGAAACTTCAGAAATGTTAAAAGGAGAACATTTTCTTGGTTTTGGCAGATGAGAAATCAATTTTTTCAAGTTATAGATTATAGCAAATGCCAAGGTATTACTACCAAGCTGTAACAGCTGTTGAGCTGCCAGATGATGTATTTGGTTGTCTTCCAGAATTTGCTATTATAATCACGAAACAGTGCTTTCTTTTTGCTCCTGATTGCTGATCTCGATCAAGCATTACCATGCGATGCAGTATGTTTTCACAACATAATCTCCTCAGTTAGTGCTGTGTGTCAGGTTTTAATGAGAAAAAGTAGATTGCCTTTTTTGTTTAAAGGATAGATTATTAACCTTTTGAGTTCAGTGGTTTTTTCCTTCCTTTCTTTTAATAAATTTTTACTTTTTCTTTTCATTTGGCTTTCAATGATGTGACCTTTTAAAAGTAATGTGCTGCTTGGAGACTTTTACTGTACAGACTAGTTCTTTTTCTGCACAGTTTTTGTGTGTCTTTCACACAAAGTGAGAAAAATATGAACCTTGGTCCTTCAAAACCTGTTTTGTTTCCTTATTTTCTTGGTAATTCTTACTTAAAAATGAGGGAGAATAGGAAAGCATATGTGTAATCATATATGTAATGAAGAATTGGGTCTTAGCAAATAAAGAAACCAAGAAGAGTTTATTTTGTACAAATATATTTCTGTATTTTATAGCAGAACAGCAGCTGACTTCTGCATGAGTATTGCCATTAAGGCCCACACGTGCTCTCCAGGTCAGGGAGGTTGCATTTCTGGGGTTCTGCTCGTTGCAGTGTACAGTGCACACTCAGCTCTGCAATTCTGCAGCTGCCTTTAAAAAAAAAAAAACAAAATAATAAAATAAAGCCAAAAAATAAAGAAATTCTTTAAAATACTGTCTTCTGGCTGTAATATTTTTTTGCACACCTGGACCTTAAAATATGACTCTGGATCATCCCCAAACAGATCACAGTCATTTTCTTGGCTTCCTAATTGCTGAGAAAAGCTGACAGAGCTGAAGCAAAGGGAAAGGTGAGTTGGGCACCTTTCCCTTCAGGGATATGCTTGTGGGGGAAGGAAGGCAGGGCCCTTGTAGGCATCCTTCTCACTGAGCCTGCTTAGTACCAACAACCTCAGGCTTACTAAATGTTACAATACTTCTATCAGAATACAGGCAATCCCTGTAGAATAAAACTCCACGCTTCTACTGGCAGACCCTGCAGCACTTGGCATGGAAGAGAGGCATGTTCAATAGCTCGAGGTAAACCTGCCCCTCTTCCTGTCTCACTGTGACAACTCTTCACCCTGCTCTATCCCTCTGGTTCAGCAAATCTTCACCACGGGCAGTGGATATGCCTGGAGTCTGCAGGGAAATTGCCCTCCCTGCCCCAGGAGAGGCTGCTGAGTTGTGAAGCCCCGTAACCTCTCTCCCTCTTTTAGACAGGGCTCGTTTTACTCAGTCCATTCTTAGATTCCTCCTGCTATCCAAGAGCAATCTTACGTTTATCCTCCACACCTATCCCAGGTACTCTGCTGTTGTCTTCTGGACAAATTTTGAATTTCTTGAAGTCTCCTGTTTCGTGGGCTAGCAGGGTGTTAAACCACTCCTCAGGTCTCTGGCTTTCAGAAGAGTCAGCAGTTGAAGTCCCATCAGGTTATGTATATTTGTCAAACTACTTTGAGGCTTGAGTGTGCATTCCTTTAATTATTTCCTAATATTCAGAGCTTTTGAGTGTGCATCAGCTTTTCCTTTGGGAAGGTTGTCACTTCATATTAACAAAGTTTTCTGATGGTGATAAGTGACATGATTCACCTTCCAAAGGCTGGGATTGTAGTCTTTTTTTATAACATAGGACTCGATTCTGAGGATTAGCTTCAAACTATGTAGAGGGGAAAAAAAGTGGTGTAACTACAGTGCAATGTAGTAAGTAGGCAGCACTTTAAATAGAAATGTCTAAAGTTCTTGTAAGTCTTTGAGAAAACACATACCTGTGTGTATTTACCATATCTTTTCTTTTTATTTACCCAGGTTTCAGTACATGATGCAGTATGCAGCAGTATGCAGCATTTCAAAATGTATTTCTTTCTTAGAAAATATATTTCTTAGAAAATGTATTTCTTACAAAATGTATTTCTTATAAAATGTATTTCTTATAAAATACATTTTCTTATAAAATATATTTTCTTATAAAAAGCTAAGTTGCAGTTAATAAAAATCCTGTAGAGGAAGGATATCCTTATCATGCATATAAAAGTACAAGCTGTTTGGGAAAGAGAAATATTTTATACATCTGTGAATTTCCTAACACAAGAAGTACCATACTGCTGTTTAAGACAATAGGATTTTTAGTGCTCATTGATTTAGTGCTCATTCTAGAGCTGTTTTGCACCAGTCTCCTGAAGAGCACATACTCCTGGCTGTAAACTAAGACTTGGTGTATTATTGGGGGGGAAGGGAAAAAAAAAAGAGAGGACTTGAAAATCGTGAAGGGATTTTAGTCTTTAATTTCTCTGAAGATAAAGAAATTCAACTGTTGTGTCTTTCACCATGAGAGCTGACAACATTCGTTTAAAAAAAGGCCCTATAAATGACATAAAACTTTTCAGAGCCAATCCCCTGGAGATCTTTCACATTTCATCGCTGGCATACTAATTAGCTTGTCTTGTCAAACTTTGATTGCTTTGTCATTTTAATGCAAGGTTTAAAGTAACAAAGTTTCTTTCAGTTGCTGGCATTTAGTATTTTTTAATTTCCCCAATGAGAGATTTTATCCATGTTGATAATGTCAGAGAAGCAGCTAAGCACTAATAACTATCAAAAGTTAGTTCAGGCAGGGTGACCATGATAGTATTTGGGATGTAATATTTGCTCTTTAAACATGTTTAAAAATGCTTAAACACTGTAGCAGATCTATTGTGCTGGCTCTGCTTGGAGATGTGACACTAATGCAGATGTTACCAAAATAGATGGTGTCTCTTGGAAAAGCAGGACCCCTGTCTTGGGAAACACCTCCAAGAGAAAGCAGTATGCTGTGTGTGTCTCCTGGTGATTGCAGAAGACAAAATTCTTCGTAACAGTACTGAAAAGGGAGCCTCTGAACCTTCTGGGGGTGGTTGTTTTGTTGTCCCCCCACAGGGGGTTCGTGCTGGTGGAAGCCCACCTGCTTATCCTTACAGGTGGAGCGACAAGGGCTCTGCACCATCGGTGCTAACTCTGCTCTCAGCGAGTGAGGGAGAGGTGCCAGCAGGAGGGTGGAAAGCAGAAAATGGTTTGAGGAATGTGGAAGCTCAGCCTCAGATAGCTGAGGTTTGATAGGAAATGGAAGTTCTCAGGGAGAGGTTTTTTTTTTTCACAGGCTGCAAGAATGAATCAGTGGTCCATGGGATAGATGATGAACTTTCCTCTCTTGATGAAACATAGACACAAATCTGAACAGTTGTATTTCATACCCACTTGCAAAGACATAATTTACTGCAGACTACCACTCCAGAAAGACTCACTAGCAACGTAGTACAATGAGCTAAGGAAGAAGTGTTTCCTGAAAATGTGAGAGCTTACTGTTTGTCATCCTTCTGCATATCTGCTTCATCTATTGTGTGTCTAGCTAGCTCACTATTAAGAGTTTATCTCATCTGGAACAAGTTATGTTTAGATAACAGGACATTCCTAGTGTATTTTGGCAAAGGATTTCACACTGTTCGTAATCTGCTACGTTAGTGAACTACATTTGCCAAGATAAGTTGGGAGTCCAGTTTCATAGCTTTGCAGAAATTAATGCCATAAGGGACTCTTGGATTGTTTGATCTGCCCATAACGTTTGATACATTACAGGTCATAAAATTTCATCCAAATACTTTTTAAAAGTCCAAGCACTTTATAACAGCCAAAATACTGAGTCTTCAAACCAGTTTATGTAACCTCACATAAAGAGCAGGGCAGCTTAATGTGCCACCAGTGAACAAAGTGTGATATTTCCAGTGATCCCAGTAGTCAGACTTTGATCCTTGACCTTGCAATGGAAGAGAGAGGGGAAAAAACCTGTGCAAAGAGAAAAACAAAATCAGATTGTTCCCACCTGACCCTGGCCTGACCTGTACATGTAAGCACAGTAATCGTGGTGGGTTGAGCACGTGAACAAGATGAACCAAGCAGGAGCTCGGGAGAATTTTCTGTTCCATCTCAGAGCAGTACTCCATCTTTCTCAGGCTTTGGTCTCTGCTTATGACCAGTCTCTAACACTTCAAAGAATAGTTGACAGCAACAACAAAACCTCAAATCTCAGAAATTAAATCAATATAATTGGAGGAAGGTTTCCTGAAAAAGAAGGAGACTTTTTTTTTTGATCCTATACAGCAAAGTCTGAAGCACTGAAGCAGGAGGTACCATGACTTCTAACGAGCTGGTATTTCAGGGATTCGGAATATAGCACTGACCACGTAAGTAATCCCAGTCTTCCCAGGGCCCTGAAGGAGGGGAGCAGTCCAGAAAGGCTGAGTTCATCAACTCCAGAGCTGGCAGCTGGGACCTTCACTTCACACAAAGTTCAATTATTCTTCCCAATGGCTAAATAAAAATGTACTTTTTTTTGGAGAGATCTGACTATAAAAGACTCATGGCCCTGGAAGTCCATATTTTCCCCAGGAGGTAACTGGAATGTTCAGTTATTCTTGCTCCTAGGAAAGGGCACTTTATTTCAAGACTGGTTTTATCTAACCACAGCTGGACCTTGAGAGGTTCTTGTAAACAAGATAGAAGGACCCCACACTGTGAAGCACCTTACTTAAATAGAGGAGTATGGCATATAGAGTTATATGCTGTAACCAAACTACCTCTCATTCTTCTCTCTGATAAAATAAATACCAATTTATAAATACCAATTAAATCCCTCCACCTTTGCACATCCAGAGATTACTGAGAGAATGGTTGCTTCTTAAATCCAAATGGCTTCTCTTTAGAGGACAATAAAAAAAAAACCCCAAACATTAAAAAAATCTGAAATTTCCTGAAAGTATGATATTTCTCTATATGTGTAGCTTGCATTGCTGCCATACACAGTGTCCAGATGTGTGTTATTACAGACAGTGTTTTTCTCCACCTCTATTTTTTCATCTCTGGATTAATCTTGTTTAGATCCCAACTTTGCAACTTGCTCCATGAGGGTGAATCTGAGGACATTAACCAAGTATTTTGGTATGAGAGACATAAAACTGGCAAAAAAAGGATAGAATTGTTATGGTTTAGGGTCAGGGCAGCCCCTGACAATAAACACTCTCTGTTAACCCCTTTCCCCCCACAAAGGGGAAGGGAAAGGGAAAAAGGGAGAGAGACTCAGCCAGTAGGAAAGGGAAATAGAACAGCTTTCATGATAATAATAATATAGAATATGTACAAATCTATACAAACCAGTATGGAGACCAACCCCCCAATGGTAATTCCATCACCGTCACCACTGGTGCTGTGGAGCAGGCACTGGGGGGTCCCAGACCGGGCCCCGCAGCAGACGGGAGCTGTGTTCAGGAGCTGGATTCTGGTACCGGGTTCAGGAACACACTGACTGGGCTTGAAGACAGGACAGAGTTCTCCTGGGATGCTGGCTGGTGAAGCAGAAGAGGAAGAGCTGAGAGCTTGACCCTGCTGATCCCTCAGCTTTATCCCGAATTTGCCGTATCTGGGCTGGGATCCCTGGCTGGTCAGTATGGGGTCCCCTGTCCTGTCCGCTCCTCCCTGCAGGTGCCGCCTTTTTCTTTCTGCACCCCCAGCATGGGGCACAAGACCCAGCAGTGGCCTTGGTCTGCACCCCAACCCTTGGTACTGACTCTGCCCATGGGGTGTTCTCACTGCCCGGAGCAGCCGCTGCCGGTGCAAACAGCTGCTGACTGCAGACAGTGCAGGGAGTGAGAAGAGCTGAGCTGGGAAGGAAAATCACTGAACAGAGTTAGTTCTGCTCTCACTCAGACCAGGACAAGAATTAAATCTGCGTTGTGCTGTAAGTTCATGTGTTTCTTTTATGGAAAAGTTTCTGAAAAACTTAACCAAGCTGAAATCAGTAGGGGTTTTGCAAACATTGTTCTAAACATAAGAGAATATAATGGCAAATTCTGTTCCTTTTAAAGGCTTCTTTGACTGTACTTTGGGATTTGAGAACAGGGAAGTTATTTCCTAGCATTCCATACCATTTATAAAAGGAAAAAAAAAAAAAAAGGAGAAAAAGCACTGGGATCATTTTATGTTTATTTCTATAGGACTTTCTCCATATTGGTTAATTATTCATGGTGAAATCCTCTGAGTAAATGGATTTTGCAGAGGAATGATGGGGATGATCCATAAAGTGCAAGAGAAAAGGAGCTATATATGCCGAGCAGCGAGTATTTTAACATTTCATTTCTATGCATGGCTTAAAATACAAATAACAAAGCCTGCTAAGTAGGAAACAAATTAAAATGACAATATATACTGTTGTTGCAAAGACAGTATAGTGCTATAGCATCTCATTTGCTATTTACATTGCAAAATTTATGTTTATAAAAGTTCATCATCTGGATGCAGTTCTTAGGAGACTGCACATCCTTAGCTGAGAGCCAAGTGTCCTTTGTTAGGCTGTTTATTTTAGATTTTTGTTACTCTGCTTTCTTCAGTAACTCCAAATTAAGGTCCTTGCATAATTCTCAAACCTGGAATTTCAATAAGGCTTTTTATTCCCCGGGTTAATAAATACTGATCCAGCCACCCAGTTCTTAGTGCCTATGTAGGGAATCTAGTATTGTTATCTCCGTGGTACTCACTGCAAAACTTAGGCAGAGGAATTAAAGAGCTACTCCCATGAAAGCAGTTACAGGGCAGCCTGAGAATAGAAATTAAGATTTTCCCAGTTCCACTTCCTAGAAAAAAAATTGTCAATGCAAACATTCCCCAAAATTTTCCTGCTGCTACCACAGCTTTTCATAAGGGAGACTGAGGAGAAGGGAGAGGAAAGGTGAACCTATTGTAAAGCGGCAAGCGTGGCATCCAAACAAGGGAAAAAACTTTAATACTGGAATGAAATTTGCTCTCCGTGTCAAGTGTGAACGGTGCCTTCATTGTACAGTTTTGTTGTCCACTCTCCTGAGCAGATGGAGCTTGCAGTTGTATGTCACTTGTTTATTACATCCTCTTAAGATTAGTAGCTGTGTGGCCAGATGGGTCTGGGAGCACAGCTGCGGATACAAGGAAATAAATGAAACCTGTCTGATGCTGCCATGCCCTTTTGTGAGATACTGACGTGTTGCAACTGCAACAAAGCAAAAATCACTTTCCTTTAATATATTAGTGAATTAGATGTACTGATTTATTTATTTATTTATTTATTTTTAATCAAATCATATGAAATCAGGAGGATGAGATTCAGAGGGTGATAGAATTCTACGAGGAATATGTAGTTGAAATCTGTAGCAAACAGCCTCGGCGAATATTTCAGGAGCAATTTTAATGTGGTAAAATCAAGTTAAAGTACATCTCAATTAATCATCCATATAAAATGTAAAGCAGAGGTTTCTATAGAACAAAGACTCCTATAGAGCATACGCTAAATAGGCAGTAGTATTTCAAAGTTTATTAGATGGCATATGTTGAATTATTGATCCAGCATTCTGATAAACTATATAATGCATTCATGTAAATGCAAATGAAATGCTGTTCTATAGAAGAATGCCAGATTATGGGCTAGACTTTAAAAAATGAAGCTAACACAGTTTTAACTCCTTCTTGGCAGTGGACACACAAAGTTGGTCACAAAGCCACCACCAGAGAGATTAAATGGGATTCATCCTACAGGGTGGGTCTCCACACCAGGTATCCTCTCCACTCCCTTTCTAGTCTAAAGGGTAAACCAGACATTTTTAGGAAGAATTCACCTGTCTTCTTTCAGAGCACACAACGGATCTTACCCCAAAGAGGGGTCAAATTGTCTCCTGGGGTGGTAAAGGGTGTCTGACTGTCTAGGTGTGCTGTAGGCATCTCCTTTCAGTCCCACTGTCAGAGTAGATTTGATGTGGTGTCATCTGTAACGACTCAGATTAGTTGTTATAAAGTCACTGAACTGTTTTTCTTCTCTCCTTTTAAGTATACAGCTGGATTGTTCTGATGCAGATGATTTGTAGGTTTACGTGAGGCTGAGATTTGGAGGGGAGGCTGTTGCTTCTTTTTTGTAGAAGGAGAAAGGGTTTGAGGGGTACAAATTAACCCGTTCCTTTAGAGCACTTTAGTGCATGATTTTTAAAACACCTAATGAACAAATAATACATAATGAAGGAATGTAGCAGTGCACATTGTTAGCTGTGGAAGAGGCACTTTCTGTGAGCTGAAGGAACGTAAGGGTTTTTCTCAAATTCACCTCTCTTTAATTGCCTAGCAAAATGAGAATCAACCCTAGAGGATGTGTGCTGTGCTCTCCAGGAAAATAAAGACTTCAAAAGGTGAAATACTGTGACTTTGAAAGAAGTAGTGTTATAAACAGGATGATCGTACTACAATTTACTCTATCTGAAATCTGAAGTTGGAGCTTAAACAGTGTCCAGCCTTAAGATAGAATATGATGATAGGCAGTCACATAATGAGTATGACATGTAGTAGAAAAACATTTTTCTGCTTCTGAAAGCTGCTATAAATCATGTATACTTTGGAAGACTCTTTTATGTTAATTAAAGAAGATGCCGCAAGTTGCAATATTTTATGGGAAGAGAGGCGAGTGCAAATTGTTGTGCTTTTTGCATTATTGCAGAGGGGAAGGAAGAAAAGTTTCATCCAATTCTGGAGGATTTTTTAGCTCCATATTGTAATGCATGCCAGGAGGCTGGGAGGTAGAGGTAGCAATTTTCATTGACTTCCACCATACTGTGTTTGCTTCATTAAAAAATTACAAATTTGTTGGCAAAAAGCAGTAACATATTGCTAGAAAACATCAAAATTCACAGTGTAAATTCATAACTTAAATTTATGTTCAAAACTGTGGTTTGTGAATTCTCTATTTTCTTCTGGGGAAAAAAAAAATAAAAAAGAAGGAATGGGATAACAAAAGGACATAAAGCTCCTATTTTTATAGGTCAGACCAAAGATCTTTAAGCCAAATATCCTATTTCTGGCAGTCTATCAGACTCACCAAAATTTTTTATTAGATGAATGGATTTTGTAACATTCTGAAATCGTAATGGCAAAAAAAAATACCATGAAAATATCAATGCCTTGTGTAATTTTATATGTCTGATGTTATTTTGTGTGCATTATGGACTGTAAATAATATTTATTCCTGATTTATCTGAAAATACGACACTGTTTTTAAAAGGGGTTTTGTTGTTTGTTTTTTCTCTTATTTCCACAGGAAGTTGCCCTTGTACTTGCAGCTATACTGGTATTTTTGTTGGCTTTCTATGCTTTCTTTTATCTTAACATTTCCAATGAAGTTGACCTTGATCTGGATCCAGATGAAAACTAGCAGATGCAGTGAATCTATCATCAAGATTTCTTCAGCTTGAACAAGACTACATAGGAACACACAGTACCTTCACTGTGAGACAGTAAATGATGCCATTTCTTGCAGTCCAAATTCATTAGAAGATTTTGCAATACGCCGGTCACTTTTACATTCCAGATCTGCAAAATAAGAGAACACTCATTCACGGCAAATGTATTTAGTTAACGCCGAAGCCAGGAGCACCAGTACAATACATGAAGTTTATTGTTTACATTATTTTTTTCTCAGGCAGAGAACTTTGATGTCAAAAGACAGGTGCTATTATTATCGTGGGTATTGATGCTGACTTCACAGGAGGATAGTCATAGTCTGCCTTGACTAAATTTAGGAATCAAAGCTTCCCAATTGCTAAATTACGTTCTTCTTCTCTTCCCAAAAGAAAGCAGAATTGCCAAATAAAACGTCTTCTCTTGATTTGTATTTAAAATCTATCAAAAACCTCTCATCTTTTTTCTCTGCCTTTTAATCTTCCTTGTGCACGCGCGGGCACGAAGATGGAAGAAATTGCAGGGGGAAAGAAAAAAAAAATTCTTTTTAGAAGCAGTCTGTCACCTCCTGTATGGACTTAATTTTATGTCATCCCAGATTCTGTGTGCCCATATATCTGCAGTAATCTTTTTCATTCTTTTGCCAACTGTTCAGCACACGTGTTCTGTCAGAAATGGCACCTGGATGACAGAAGCTCTAACATTCACATATGCCTCTGAAACACAGTTCTTTGCCTCCTGTGCTGTCTGAACTAGTGTAAATAGAAAGTTCAGTCGATGTTGATTTTAATTAGTGGATTGCTCTATTATTAATATAAAGTCAAAATTGTATTTTAATTATATTCTTCCTGCTGGCTGTGCTATCAACTTGCTCTACCTGTTAGGGGGATGTAAAAGAAATTGCTTTCCAGTTATACAATCATTTCAATCATCAGGCTAATGTGAAAAGTTGTAAGTATTAAAAACTCTCTTTTTTTTTTTTTTTTTTTCATGCATATGAATAATTGGGAAAATCTTGTCTCCGTGACATACTTCAGTTCTTGCAAAGTACCTTTCAGAATATGCACTGTAGATAACATTTTTGATCCCTTTGATAACCACAAGCCACTTGAAGAAGTTGGTATGTCAAAGCAGCTGCAGGTAGCTGTAAAATTCTAGCTTTATCCTCTTCTGCTTTGGCTTTAGCATATCACTGAGCTTGTGGTTTTAAAGGTTCATTTTTGATCCTTTAAAAATGTGGTCAGTCTTTCTCTAGTTCAGATTCACTTTGATACCAAGGAAAAGCATAGAGCCATTGATGCTGAATGTGCAAGGGAGTTAGGCAGATTGACTTCCAGAAATGTTATCGTCATTCTGAAATTCTACAAGGAAACTGGCTTGGCTTTATCTTTGGTACGAATTTCTGGGCTGAATGTTAGGTTTAGCTGCAACTGGTATGTTTACTAAGTGTTCCAGAAATGCCTGACTAAGGTTTCTTACAGTGATTTTGAAGACAAAGGGATACAAATCATAGCAAATATTATAACGGAAAATATATTTATTTTAAATTTATATAGTCTCTCTATCACTACTCAAGGAACTTAAATGAATAGTTAATTTTTAAACTGTACAGTAACTCTGACCATATACATTATGAGTCTCTAAGGATCCACTACTTATCTTTCATGCTCTTCGTTCACTTCATGCAATGCAAAACTCCCGTAGAAAGTCAGCGTACAACAGTCTTCCAAGAAGAATAAGAAGAAGCATAAACATATATGTGCAAATATTTCTCTTTTTTCCAATTAATGACTGTTACAGACACAAGATCTTCACATTTAGGCATTCCTATGACTTAACGTCCGCTAATACTCGCGCACACACGACCAAGTGCTTAGCAACATGTTGCATTCATGGTGAAGCATTATCTGACACATGGCATGACTTTCAGTGGAGGGAAAAGCATATCACAAGCTGTCTCCTTGAATCTGACATGCCTTTCACTTCACCAGTGCCACACCACATGTCACAGAAGCTGTAGACCTCTCCTGTTACTTTGCACGAGCAATTTTCTTGTTCCGTAAAATGCTGGAAGGATTGATTTCTTCATGTCTTCACGTAGCCCTCTGGGTGATGTGTGGCCTGGGAATGAAGGATAGTTATCCCCTCTATGCAGATTGTCTCGTAACTTGCTTTCTGAAGCAGTTCCATGAAAAAGCAAGCTATTCTTACTGTCGAATTTCTGAACACAAAGTTCCTAAGCCAGGAAGATTGCATTTCCCATAATTATGACTCAGAGACAAAATCCAAAGCCTATGTGTGTGTGATTGAAGCAGATTCCCTGAGCAGTGGCTTGTCAGCCCGTATTAGCCACAAGTGCCACAGTTTGTCTGCTGGCTTTGTTTGGGTGAGGCCTTTTCATTCAGCTGAGAGAGATCCTCCTGGAACAAGAAAATTTCCATTTGCTTAGATAAACCAGATACAATTCTGTTCAGTGGGCATAGAAATATGTGGAAAATATTACAGCAAATACACTTTTTTTTTTATCAGTACAATGATTTCTAATTGGACTATGTCATTTTGTTGGGGTTTTTTTTAGCTAGAAGCTCCCACTTTTAATCAAGTTATTCATCCTTGGTTTTCTAAAAGGCACAAGAACAACAATATTAGCAATGAGATCTGATTCTGAGCTTACTAATTTATTTTTCTCCCAAATTCACTGAAATTACAGCTGACTTACTCCAAGGGAAAATCAGAATCTGACCTGAAGTTACTTCTGCTTTCTGGAGCACTACATTGTCTATGTCTGTTATTTTGAAGTAGAGACTGATTTTAATCTTGCAAACATGTGGCTTATTTTGCCCTAAAATTATATCTGAGATTGAATGCCTCTTGGGTTTTGGACCACCTATCTGTATGAGCTGCTTGGTGTCTATTTTGATAATAAATGTATTTTTACTATTTTTGTGCTCTTATTAATGTTGGATGTGTCACACTGGATTATATATAAATTTGAAAGGATGTTAAAGCAATCTAAACAGCACAATGTTGAAATGTGAGCAATGATACCAGTTTTAGAATACCTGGATTATTCTAGGCAGTTCTAGCCCCTAAACCCATATTAAGAGAGCCAGTCTCTTTCTACAGACAGAATTGTTCTGTGTCACTCCATCAACTTCAGAGAGCTTGACTTTATTATAAGAATAATGCTTTTATTTGCTTGTTTCAAAGGAAGCTTGCTGATCAAACCATTTAACAGCAACCCTGGCTTTAACGGGGCAGGTTTTTTTCAAGGGTATCCACCTCTGAGGAAAGGGTAGATGACAGCATCATTGTTGCCCCTCTGCTTGTGCAGTAAACTGAATTTCTTTCCAGTAGAGCCTGTGGAGGAGATGCCTGTACTGAGTCCTCATGCTGTGAGTGGGAGTGGATGTCCCATCTGGAAGAGTCTCTGGCTAGGAAGGCAGGACAGGCTTCCAGCAGTCGTTTTGCTCAGCAGATCTTTCCTCATCAGTTCTTTTCCTTTTGATCCTACAAAAGGGGAACCAGCATTTAGATCACCTCAGGACAGAAGCCTCAATATAGTAGTTTTACTAGTGCTGCTGGTGAACACTGCCAAGGAAAGGCTTTAACTCTATTTCCTAGAGTCCATAAATATATTTTACTGCCAAACTTAGGAGACATGTTGAGCATTTTCCTAATGGACCCTAGAGATACATTTAAACTTTTCCTGAAGAACAGTTTATTTAAAGTTCACTGTTGCATATCATAGAGACATCATGTGATTCAGGATCTGTCATAGCTCCTTCCATACATCAGACCAGCTGTAGCGGGGACAACACGTAGACTGTGAGATTACGCTGCAGTGTGTAACTGTGAACATATGCAACACGAGCAAACTCATCTGTTCAGGTGTCATCTAGAGTAGTTGACCTAACAAGTTGTGTTTGAAAACAAATGGTTTTTAAACAACGCTACTAAATGAAGGTCCAGTGAAAGCCCTACAAAACCATGATTTCCATGAAAATTGCTACTATGGAGGAGGATTTTCTGCTGATTTAGGGACAAGTTTTGAATGCTGCCCTTTCAGGGAGGAAAGTGTTGCTAGCAGCTCCCAGTAAAGCGATGATTCATTTTGCTCTGATACAGGGTTATTTATGCTTATAAGGCATAACGGAGCCAGTTGGTGACAGTCAAATGCATTCAGGACAATTCTCAGTAAAGGACTGTACTTGAAATGCAGACTAGGCGAGTTACAGTGCCAACAAACAGGATACTACAGATCTTGATCGCATTTCAAGTTTTACTTACAGTAGCATAATAATTAGTGGTACTTATGACTAAGAAAATAACAATATGGCCCATCAAGAAGACAGCAGAAGTGTGGTGTTAGAAGTGCTTCTTTAAAGGTTTTGTAGAGGATTACGCCTGCACTTTGGGAAATGAAGCCATGAGATGAATAAACTGGCAAAGAATCTCTTCCATCGTACGCTTACAATATTTTTCTCTGAAAGAGCCAGTGGAGATATTTTGCAGCACTTTTCCCCATCATCCTCTTAGTTTGCTGTAATGAATTCTTTTGCAGATATATTTCTACGCTTTTCCGAGAGTGGAAAAATATTTATTTTTTTTGTAGTCCATCAATGCATTTAATTGACAGAATCCCCTACTCTTCCTTTGATTCCCCCTTAATCACAGCTAAATTGGTGGGGAGACAGCCAAAATGTTAGGTACCAGTGTCTCTCAAGCAGATGTCACACCACTATTTTTTAGCTCGTTTAAATGAATAAACATGTTAAACTGTGAAGTATTACATTTTAGATTTTTTTCCTTATAAAAAAAAAAAAATTGGACAATCTGTTTACTGTCCTTAATTGAAACAACAATCCTGGTGGTTGCCAGGTTGGCAGTTGTAATGATGAACTATAAATATCGGGACAAATCAACTAACTGGTGATTGTGGAGGATAGTTCAAGTAGAAGCCTCATTCTGCATGAATACTTTTTTTCAGTGCTATAGTTTTTCTTCTATAATTGTTATACTGGTTTTGCATGTTAAACCCACAAATAATAAATACATGACTAGTCAAACAATAGGCTCGATTCTGTTGTCTTATTCCAAATAAATTCTAATAAAACAGATAAAAGCTGACAGCCCTGTAGCACAGTTCATGCTGTACCCAGGTCAGTTATAAATGTGAACTATGAAGAGCTTCGTTTTGCTGAACCTTGGAAAAACTGAGCAGCATATAGATCTTTGGGAGTTTGCTGTTTCACAGAGAGAGTTTAGGTATTTTAAAGAGCGAAACCACAGGAGGTGAGTATGGAGTTTGGTGACAAACTGATGTCATTCTCCTATTGCAGTTCCTCTGGGAATGAGAGTGGAAGAAAATTGAAGTAAAATGGCCAATTCTTCTAGAAGACAACCACCTCACAACACCTTCTTGAGAACCACATTGCTCAAGAAGAACAGGATAGAAGAAAAGCTAATGATGGTATCAAATCAGAGCTACCTCAACTTCTTAATTTTCATAAGGGGAAAAAAAAAAAAAAAAGGGGGGCCAGGAGGAGATAATGATGTCTGAAATGAAACAGCTTCTCATTGGATCAATGGTTCATTTGTTTACGTAAAGAAAAAATGGGGTTTGGGGGATTTACTCAAAGCATAAGTCAGGCTAATTGCTGTTGCCTTCATGTATAAAAAAAAAAAGTCCCATTATGCCAAGCTAGAGTAGCTTTGTGCATCTGTTACTGAGTTAGCTGTAAATGTACTGATACTGGCAATGTCCCCATTTCCCCAGAGACACCTTCTTCTCCTGTGATACCATCCACAGAGAGGAAGGACAGGGAGGGAAATGGCAAGGGAGTCCTTTTGCTGATTTTGTACTCCTAAAGCATCACCCCTGCTCAGTGAGAAGCTGCTGGTGTTTTAGAGTAGGACTGCAGTCCTGGATTGCTTTGGCCAGGCTCCAAAAAAGAACAGAGCAGAGCTTAACCTACAGGGTGAGTTTCCTACCATCACTGGTGTCTGATTTGTTACCACAAATAAATAGGAGCTGAGGTGTTCAGGCTTTTAACTTGTATTTATTAGGTTCTTAGGGAGATGCCAGAAAAAATCATCTTTTGTTGTCCCTTTGAAACTTATTTCTGTATAGCTGTCTCCCTTATTGTCCATGGGATTGCTTTCCAGACAAAGAATGTCGTGCTTCACGCCTACTGCTTTTGGTAGGAAAGCTGTAGACATGATCCCTTTGCAAGGAGGGGCTGGGGAGTGACCTGCCATCTCCCTTGCTCTCCCCTGGCTGAAGCTGAAGAGGCCTCAAGTAGCTGTGTAATGGAGTGGACTTGCTCTGGTTTGGGAAGGACATCAGATTCTGAATTCAGGGCAGCTTTATTTAGCCTTTGCTGCCTGAGGAGCCTTCAGAGCAACCCCCATGGTAAAAGTCAGGTTTTTTCTTGCTTCTGTTTCGATGGCTTCCTTCAGCTTCTTATTAAAAAGATCAGCTAAGGTGCTATGGTTCTCTACTTAAAGCAGAGTTGTTCTAACAATGGTATTCTAGGACCTCAATACCCTAATGAGCTTGTGCCTGTTCCTTCTTAAAAGGACATGGACCTGTTGGAATGAGTCCAG
>JANIJG010013840.1:0-23284 GCA_024611175.1 Megaceryle torquata
AAAGAGAATTACATATTACTACTCAGTAAAACTTGTTTTGGTCACAATGTATGAATTAACAGAATAATGCTTATTTTAAGTAGTAGTTACAGGCCTAAAAGATCTGCGTAGAAGAGATATAATTTTAGGACATATAAGAAGGAATGAAATTATGTATGTGTACACAACTGTACTCATACACATGTGCACACACATTTACATACATAGGATAAAACTTTATTTTCCTTTTTGTCTTGCAAAGAAATAGGAAAGGAAAAAAAAAATGTTTACACTTGAAATATTTCTGATAATACTGAAAACTCCATAACTACAAACACACAAAATTGCTGAGGGTTATTATGTTCTTTAAATAAAACCTTATCTGCAACTGGACTTGTTTTGGATACCTCATCCTGTAAGAATAATGGTGATGTAAAATCTGATATAATCTCTATGATTCTCTAAAGTTAATTCTGTAAATATAGATTGAGATGGGCTTTCTTCTAGACTACAAGTATAGCAGATAATTAAAGTTTTTCTAATAAGCATTTTTTACAGACTAAATGTAAAAATTTTATTTTTTGAAAATATGTTATCTGCTGTGGTTAAACAATACAGTTTCAAAATGTACTAATCCCTGTCAATGCTAAATGGATGAAGATGAAAAAAGTGAGCATCGGCACATCAGGTAGCTTTCTGAACAGATGTGTTTTTCTGGTCTGGGCTGAGTCACTAAATAGAAACCACTCTGTATCCAAGTAAAAGAAAAAGGAGGGGAATTGTAGTTTTTAAAGATGCAAAATAGTTGCAAATAAAGATGCAAAATAGAGTGAGAATCAGTATGACCTGAGATTATGGGAGTCAGCTCTGACTTTCCAACAATATAGATGTGAAGGCAAGGGCAGTCATCCACCATGTGGGTGGTGGGAGAGCTGAATATCTCCTCCCTAAGCCTTGGATGACATAGGAGGACTCCAGGCAAGGCACTGGGACAGGCAACTGCCACTGAACACACTTAGACATCAAAGGTGGGAGTGGAAAGAGGTACAAGTCCCTTAGCTTTTGCACAGCGTAGAAGGCTCTCACCTGCCACAGAAAACAACAGGTGGGGCCCAGATATTTTCTGGGATGATTAACTGTGTCTGAAGCTCAAGGTCAAGGACTTAGAGGGAACACATAGTTTTGTGCTGGGGGAATGGATGGGCTGCCATTGCTTCAGCAATATAAGCAGTAAGGACACACTCAGTTCCTCCCTGCTACATCCTACAGTGATATAGTTGTCCACATTGGACTTGTCTCTCTGGCAGCTTTGTTCTCCTCCAGCTTGTGCTATCCTGTACCATAACACTGTGCCAATTCTGCAACCTCTGCCTGTGTATCTTCTGTTTTTCAAATGAGTATTCTGTAGCTCAGACTTAAGTTTCACAGTTTAATTGATGGAGAACTAGCATGAAATCTAGATACACTCCAAGGAGATAATCTCAATGATTATTTAGTCTTAATTTATCTAGTTTCACATTCCAAACACTGGCTGGTATTTTTGTTTCATTTTACTTTTAAATTAAAGATCAGTTTACAGTCAGAAATCTCTTCCCCTCTAAGTGCATATAACCCATGACCAGGTCAACTTTTGGTCATCTAGAAGTATACTAAATAGATTGGGAAACTATGATTTCTTCTGAAAGACGTTTGTCTATCCTTCTAGGATAATTTCAAAAATCTTTCTTAATTAATATCTTTCTCAGAAGTGTGGTTGCTGGAAACAGTGCAGGAAAATCCTCACAATTCCTATCGCTAATAGCATTTCTACACTGTATCTTGATGCTTATGCACCCAGAGTTTTAATTGCATTCTTTTTTATAGCATCACATGGGGCTTTTTGTTGGTTTAGTTTTTTGTGTGTTGTTTGGTGTTTTTGTTTTTTGTGGGTTTTTTTTGTTTTGTTTTGTTTGTTTTGTGGTTTTTTTTTTGTTTTTTTCTAAGAAGAAGCATTAAATCTCATTTCAGCATAGCACTTATCTGCCTTTTAAGTATGGTTTGTATCCCTGGCTTCCTAAATGGAGGACCTTTCATTAGTCTGAATTGAAATGCGCTTTTTATCAAGTGAGTCATTCTTAACAAAATACTCACAAGGGTCAGGGTATCTAAGACCCTTCCTCTCTCCCAGCCTGATGATCTTTATCCATAACGAAACTGAATGAGTGGGAGATGAGTTTTATTGGTTTTTTTAGTAACTTCTTTAATTCATTTCACTATGTTTAAACAAATGCTAAACTTCATTTCCTCTCTTTAAAATGATATAATCAGACTGTCAAGTCTATGACTTGTTTTGATGGTAGATAGTCCTTGATTATTATTAATGCCAATGGTTTAATATCACCCTGAGCCACAGCCAACCTGCATGAAAAGAAATTTTCCCTGGTTATCATGTCAGGAGAGCAAACTGACCTGGCCTTCTTATTGTTAATTTGAAAAAGAAAACAAAATGACTTGCAGCTGGCCACAAATTTCTCATCCGTACTCCAAACAATGTTTGAATGTTGAATTTCTTTTATTTTTATAAATCTGTTTATAACTGTTAAAACTCCACTCAGACTTCCTTTGAAACGTATTTATCTTTTGAGAAAGGCTTTTTTTCATAATAAAAATATTATCCAGAGGAAGCAGAGTTACATGCACTCAACAAATTTACAAGGTGATATTGTTAACATAGATTGTACTACCAGAGGTCTTGCCAAGGGCCATACCTTTTCTCCCTGATTATATGATTTCCTCTTTGTTCAATACACTCCAGTCCATTCTTCCTTTTGGTCTCTCCACATCCCATTTCTCATGCTGTTGGTGTGCTGCATGAGCTCCCATTTCAGGCAATAAAGACTGTTTCAGGCTATGTGCTCAGTATTTTCCTGCATTATGTAATGACTATGTTGGCCCATGAGTCTGGAGTGATGTAAATCTTTCTTCTTCCTTCTCAATGTATCCAGTTTCTGCTTAGCTAATATTTTCAGAATAAAATCCTATCTTCATTCACTCTACAGTCAGTCATTACCTTAAGGCAGAGAGGAAAGTGCTTACAATGATGCACTAGATTTTCCAGAAGACTGGGATAGGCACCATATGTGGTCATCACTTATCGAGTCTTCTCTTACTTACTGTGGGGCAAAAGGTTTCATCAGCACATTCAAGACTTTTTCTGGGGAGTGCTTGGAGATAGTGCAGGTGCTGTGATGGATCCAGTAGGATAAGAAGTATGTAGTGGGCTTAGGGACTTGCTGGTTTAAAAGAATCACACACAGAGAAGACCACCACAGGTTTGGAGTAGAGAGGCCAGTGTGTCAGTTTGGCTGACATGAAACAGAGAGAGGTCTACAGCAATTCTGCTAACTTGGCATGGGGGCTGTTACCTTACCAGACTGTAGCTGCTTAATCATTATTCACTCCCTGCTTAAAAGCTGCTTCCATGCAACCCAAACAGATGGACTGTTTTGATATTAGTGTGGAGATGACTGCTACTTTTCTCCTACAAAATATATTTAGAAGACTCTTGAAATTTATTTTTCAGTTCTTATTTACTACTTTTCTGTGTCTCACCATTTTTCTCTTTCCTTCCTATGCATTCTGCATCATGTCTTTCTTTGGAAAGAACCACTTTATGTGCATTATCCAGCAACTACACAAAGAACAAAAGGAAAGCTAAGTGCTAGAAGAGGGAGGACGCGTGTAAAAGGAGCTCCACATAGTTGTATAATATCATCACTAAATCTATTAAACACTGACATTCTGTATCATTTGGAGCAGGTGCAGAGTCAGAAGAAAACTTGAGGCTTTACTTACAGGCTTCCAGGGAACCATAGCTTCTCAAGGCTATAAATGCCTTGTTGCTATCAACATGGTTTCTCCTGCTCTCAGGGTTTTTCTGAATTGTATAAATGAAGATAAAGCTGAGAAAGACTGTGTATCTTCAGTAGTCATTGACTTTTGGTGAAACAAGAATCCTTTAGTCCTTGCAGGATCCAGTAACTCACTAATTGTTAGGCTGGTAACAGCTGCCTCTTCTTAGAGCTGGTCATTTTTCTTTCTGACCCTCCAGACAAAACCAAACAAAACAACCAAAATAAAAAGAAGGAAAAAAACAAACCAAACCAACCAAACAAACAAACAAACCAAACATAAAATTAAAGATAATTATTCTTGTTGGAAAGGACTATCAGACCAGCTTTCCTTCTTGTGACTTGTCATTATTATCAATTAAAATATTTGGAGTATTTTGGTAGGAGCACTTAAACAGTGGATGATAAGGAGGAAATAGGTGAGAACTGGCATGGCACTTTTTCACTGAACAGGTCAGCAGTTCAGTACTGTGCAGCTCACTGTCCATCAGATGCTGCATTCATATGCATATGTAGAAGTTAAACTTACCCATAAAGGGCAATAAGAAACAATCCTCTAAAACCTGTTCCAAAACTATACATATATATATAATATTCAGGGATCTTATCAAACAGTCATACTTCTTTTCTGCCACATCCAGTGGCAGAGTGTACTCCATGGTAGGACTTGGTTACAAGTTTTTGAGGTGAAAATATTTTCATCTTTCAGTATTTGCTCTGAAGTTTTGATCGGGAAAGAACTGGTAAAGTGGATTTTGTGGTTCTGAAGACCTCTTGTTTTGCATATACTCAGGTCAGAGTGCTTAGACCTGCAAAATAGATAACAAACCAGATTCTGGACTTGGACTCACACAATCAACTGAAAATTTCTCAGAGCTTTATCCAGGCTTACCTCCCAGGACTAGGAAATCTCCATTTCCAGTCTATGTCATGTCAACTCCTAATGCTTTTTCTATGAGTGAAGTTAGCTTAAAGTCATCAAAAGGCACATTCTGTTCCATTAGATTATTCCACCCATTTTCTTTTCTTCATTTTCCTGTTATAAATTCTGACATTTTAGGAAAGTTCATTTCTATTTTTTTCCCTCCTAATTCCACCTTATTTCTACTCTGTGAAGCAGCTAAATATTCCTTTTCCTCCTCTTTTTCACACATTTTGAACATTTGTCATTGATCAGCATATCTTTGTCCTTCATCAAGATCCCACTGAAACCTTTGTAAAACCTCCCATAAAAGTCACAAAGAACCAACACAGTGCCTTAATCATCACTTTCCCAAGCAATTCAGAGGCTGTTTCCTCCCAGAACAGTCCTCCTAGCTCTATAATTGTTTGAGTGGATGCCTCTGAAGTGCTTCCAGCGATTTCTGATAATGAGGTGTTTCAACAGAACACCTTTCCAGATGTTGTGTCACTAGCACTAAGCACAAAAGAGAGGTTGTTACCACCTTAAACAGAAACACGGTGATTGTGTTTATGGACTTTGGAATGAAGTTTTAATAGAGTTTTTTTGGGTTGAGGTGTTGTTGTGGGTTTTTTTGTTTGTTTTTGTTTTGGGGGTTTTTTGGTTTTTTTTTTTCCCTGCTATGTATCAATTGCAAATTTATGTCTAATTTACAGATTAGAAATGAGAAAATGACTTGAGCACATTTTCAGTGGCTGTAACCTGCCATCTGAGGTGATGATATTTCATTCCAATGTCACTGTTTCCATTCAGATTTTCACCAGAGCTGTTGTTTTAGAACTGCAAGTTGCCCTGGGCTTTCTGGTCATCATTTGGAAGATCTGGATGAAGCACTGAACAGGATGAAGACTATAATTTTCTTTCCAATGGTGATGTTTGCATCTGCTTGTCTGTTTTTTTCACAAATGCTTGACCTATTATTTGACCTAGGCAACTAGTACAAATCAGCTCTGAAATAAATACTTTATAAATGTTAAGTCCAGAAGGGAACATGGTGCTCCTCTAATTTGACATTCTACAAGCAACAGACCATGGAGTTTGATAGGCAGCTCCCATCTTCTGGTTTAGGCAAAATATGTACTTTAGAAACATTTGTCTCACAGTTTTGCAATGATATGCAGTCTGCCTCATATCTCAATGACTAATTACCCTAACTGTACAAAAAAAATTAATATATATATACAGCATATCCAGAGTCAATCCAGCATTAGAGTCCAGTCCTTAGATCTTGTTTCTTGATCTTTTGGATTTCTATAATAAATCCTTTATCTGTGTAAGCAACTGCACTTGCAAAGAAAAATACAGACTTGGGGGTTTAGATATATTGTCTACAGATGTGTGTTAAGCAATGAAAAGAAAGTTTAAGATGAAGAAAAAATAAATATTAAGTTTTTGATCTGTTTGTGGAAAATGCATTTTCCCCATAAGAGCATTAAAAAGAGTGGATAAATTGCTCATCATAAATAATTGGTAAAGGCTGACCAATGGTCCAAATTTCCTTTGGCAGCTCTGTTTTCCCTCTCCTTTTCAAAGACATTACTTCAAACACTGGAGGGGTTGTTTTTTTGTGATTTTTTTTTTTCCCTCCCAGAAATAATTTGATTCAGTGATGACTTCCCAATGAAAGTAGATTTGTTCTGAAAAGAAATTGTGAAATAGAAAAGGAAATCAAAGGTTAATTTCTGTTCTCATAAACTAATGGCATCAATAAGTAGTAAATTTGAATAGAAAGCAAATCATAAGTACAGCAGGGGTCTGGTTTTCTGTCACTTTGGAATGTAATTAAAATGGAGGTTCCATAGATATAAAATTGGAGTAGTCACATTTTTCCATCTGTTACTGCATCTATTTCTTAGTCTTCTTCCAAGACAACTGTTTCTTGACTAAAGCAAGCTACCCAAGCAGTGGCCATTTCAATTCAACTGCAAGCTACACGAAAATTAACATTTACCTTGTGATGGATTGTCAGGGTAGGTCTTTTCTACAATAAGTGGGGTGAATGTATGCTGTGTTTCCTCATGGTATCCAGTTTGATAGTTTGTTCTTGTTCTATAGAGCACCTTGTAATTTGGCAAACAGCAGAGCTGTAGAGCTGTCAGCCTCCTGAATCCATGTTAGCATCCTGTGCACAGCCTGCCAAAAAGCAAATAATGGCTTGAAGACCAGCAAAGTGATGCAGAACTTCAGGATTCCTTTGAGCAGGGGCAGGAGGGAAAATTGCTTTAGTTTCTCATTTGAAATAGCTCAAAACACATGCCCTAAAGCCCAGGGTGGAAACATAAATATATGCTTCACGAATCAGAATGACTAACTAGTTATGAGTCTCCTTCCATTTGTGCACTGGGTAAAGAGAGCAATGGTGAGGACTCTGTCCTTAAGAGCCCACAACAGACAGTAAAATAACCCATAAAGAACTCAGGAATAGGGTGAGGAGTGCTGGAGAGGCTGGCAGTACAAAAGTTATCAAGATCATTCATATTGCATAAAAGACACAGCTCTTGAGCTGTAACTAGATTAAGTGTTTGTGGTTTAGATATACCTGCAATGACTCATTAACAATCCTTAGACAAAGCAATGTTAATTTGATCCCATCACATCTGCTACTTTGCCCAGACCATGAGATTAGCCCAGGAGAAAACACCTGGAAAGAGACTCTGATGCTTTGAAAATTCTTAATGGGTGGGATTTAAACCCAATGGATTATAAACCTTTATTAACAGCTCACCTGTAAATCCTGATAATTTTTCTTTCTCTAAGTTTCCAGAGTAATATTTGCACACCCTGATTATAAATTTTGAAGGAATAGCTTGTAACTGTAGTTAAAATGCAGCATTAAGGCAGTTAAACAGCCTCCTTATTAGCATTAGAACTATAGTCAAAACACATTATACTTGGCTAATAAATTTATTTTTTATGTAATGGGAATGCCATCAAAGCATAGTTAATCTGAATTGAATTAGATTATAATTGGAGCTCTTGTGCACAAGGAATGAAAATTATTCTTTATTGTTGCAGACTGACAATGCAGCATTTGTTACTCCCTCCTCAGTACCCTTCTTAGTGGCAGCTGTAATATTAGTGTGCACGTCTTGTAAGCTGTGCATATAATACTGTTATGTTTCTGAGCATGGAGCTCCTCAGCAGTACGATAGAGGGAAATGTATTGCTCTGGATGTAATTCATCACACTTACACCCCATTCATTTAGAGGTGTATGTACTTGAGAAACAGTCTTGTGCATAAGCATCCCCACCTTTTTCCCACACTTCTGTCTACATGTGATAGTGTGGCTGTTGTGAAGGTGAGTTCCCAGGACACAGAGGTAAAATACAAATCCTTTTTTACACTGTTAAAGAAAAGAAAAAGTTATAGCAGTGACTGCTATGAAGTCAAGTTCCTGGTGACCTGAAAAAGGGAAACATTGTACCCATTTTTAAAAAGGGTGAAAAGGAGGACCCTGGGAACTACTGACCTGTCAGCCTCACCTCTGCATCTGGGAAGATTATGGAACAAATCCTCCTAGAAGCTTTGCTAAGGCACATGGAAGGTGATTTGAGACATCAAGCATGGCTTCACCAAGGGTGAACCAAAGGTTCCTGCCTGACCAACCTTGTAGCCTTCTATGATGAAGTGATTACATCAGTGGGTAAGGGAAAAGCTACTGATGTCATCTATCTAGGTTTCTGTAAGGCCTTTAATAAGGTCCCTCACAACATCCTTCACTTGGATTGGAGAGATATAGGTTTGATGAGTGCACTGTTTGGTGGATGAGGAACTGGTTTGATGCTCACATCCAGAGGTAGTGGTCAATGGCTCTCTGTCCAGATGGAAATCAGTGACAAGTGGTGTCCCTCAGGGGTCCATGCTGGGATAATATAGACAATGAGATCAAGTGCACTCTCAGCAGTTTTGCAGATGAGGGGTGGGATGCCATCCAGACAGATCGGGACAAGAGTAAGAAGTGCGCTCACATAAATCTCATGAGATTCAACAAATCCAAGTGCAAGGTCCTGCACATGGGTTGGGGCAATCCTTGGTATTTAATACAGATTGGGGGATGAAGGGATATAAAGCAACCCTGTGGATAAGGATTTAGCCGTGCTCATCTTAACCCAGGGCTTAGCCATTCTCATCAAAGTTATTACTGACTGCTCACTCAAACAGCTGAAGTATTTTCCCCAAGACTTTATACATGCAACTTACCATTCTAGTGAACATGGCATGATAGAGGGATGTTCATGTCATGGTGTTTTTGGTGTCTTTTCATTGCCTGCAGGGCAGCAGGAAAGGATCCACACACTACTGTAGTGTGCACAGGTTCACTCTTAATACTGCCTAACTGGTAGACATACTGCAATGAGGTGATGGAGCGAAGGCAGGATGTTTAGTGCCCTTCAAATGGTGATTTTTTTTGTCTAAGAGCATGGTGAGGACAGTTACATGTGTGTGCTATCAGTCACAGGGCCTGTGGTCCTCTGTGAACTTTCATCTCTCCTGTATGAGGAGAACTGGTGGCAGCAACAAGAGTAAATCCAAAGCAGAAAAGCAAAGGGTAGATGTACCCATTCAGGACACTACCACACTCATCACCATGGTACTTAGGCATGTCATCAAGGAAATAAGTTAGGACCTTTCTAGCAACAACTATGTTCAATGACAAAATATATTTTATCCACTCATAAAACCAATTGGTGCTGTAAGTAAAACAAAAAGCAGGATATTAATAAAATAGAACTCAACTGAGAGTGAAGGTATCATCCCCCTTAAGTCTGATTTCTATCACCTATCCCAAACTTACAATGTGGTAATTTCTAGTTGCTTATAAACCATTAAAATTTGCAGCACAGTAACCAGCTAATGTAATTTTGCCTACAAGTATTATCATATCTTGGATCCTCAGGGAGACGAGCATAGTCAGGTCTTATCATTGCCTTCTGTGGTAGGTAACAGTGCCCAGTGCTATTGGGTTTAGGCCCAGCATGAGTTTGTTGAAGTTCATTACTGACAGCCCGAGGCTCACTTCCATTTATCTGCAAGTTCTCATTTAGCTTGAATCATCACAGTATCAGAGCATCTTCCCAAAAACATGTTAAGTAATCAAATTAGTACCCAGCACATCTGGTTTTCTCTTTTCTCGTTTTCTCCCCAAAAGTATCACAGAGCAAAGACACACTTTACTCAGAAGATGACATTGCTACCAAAACCCAGAATACATCCCAAGCCAGCCTGGCAGAGTTATTAGTACTTCAAAGTAAAACAATTTAAAACGTAGAAAATCCAAAATGCAGGTTGCCTGTGAGGCATTTGTTGTCTCTTATATTTAGTATTCATTAAATACATGGGTTTTCTTGGTAGAGGATTTTTTTTTTGACTCCTTATGCAATATGTTAGGTGAAAAGTTCTTAGATATTTTTTAGCTTTATGATTTATTTTTTTAATGTATGCATAATTATACTAAATATATTATATACATATATAATCTTCACACTTTTTGTGGCTTATTGACAAGAAGTATGAAATTAATTTACCTATGTTCTTTTCTGAGGTGTTCAGCAGTTTTATCCCTTTGTCCTTGAGGAAAGTTAATTAAATGATATTTTTATCTTCCTGTAAGGTAAGGGAGAGGTGTTAGCTCCCATTTTCCCTTCCAGTGCCCAGTGTCTCAAAGCATAATGCCATATAATATGGCTCACATTTACCTTATCTACCTTTGCTAGTCCTTGGTTACTCGTACAACCACCAATCTCAGACCCATCAGTTCCCTTTTACAATTTTTTGCTTTATTTCTTCCTGGTTTGGCTTTTTCCCATTCTGCATGTCAGCCTTACAGCTTTAGTGGTGACATAGGGTAAAGATCCACATAGTTCCTGACCCTAGCCTGCAGTAGCTTCGAAAATACTTCGAAAATTTGCCCCAGTGTTGTGTTGAAAATCTAATCAGCACTAGGAGCTGTGAAAGGAAAGGATCCATTTGACATAGGTGGATTTTTATGAGCAGGACACGCTTTGTTACAAACTAGGTAAAATACAGACACCAGTAGCACTGGAGCTGAATACTTACTAGAAAGTGCTGAATGCCTTGGGTTAGTGCTCTTGACCTCAGTTAATGCAGGATTAAACTCGGATTGTCTTCAGTTCCCAAGACATGCATGAGAAGTGAATTTGCTCAGCATCTTGCAGATTCTCACCATGGAGAATCTATTTCCAAATGCTGTGTGTTATTTTCAAGGAACGATTTTACAGTGTGTTTAAACACCACTATTAAATTATTGTCTTCCCAAGAAAGTACTTACTGCTTATTCAGTGGCTGGGATTGATTGCCAACATAGTCTTGTTTTGCTTTGTTTCATTTTGTTTTCTTAGTAGCTTAACCTACAGAGGGATAGAAACTGGGCAATGACAGAAAAAATAAGATTAAGCTTGCCTGGTTTCTGGTCCTGTTGACCAGAACGCTAAGAGCAGAGAAATCCAGCCACTGGAAAGCTAGACATTGTTACTGGGGATTTCTGAACCATGATTTGGGCTTGGCCACAATCAGGAGATATATCTGTACCTGGGAGAAGCTTTGCCAGGAAGCTTCATCTTGTCTGCACTCTTGTCCCTGAGGTCTCCTGAAGCACAGAGTCCATCCAGTGCGTATTTCTGCTGAAATATGTTTAACTTCCTGTTATGGGTCAGACAGAGCTGATCAAGTGATAACAGCCCTGCACCTGCAGCCATATGAGGTTGCAGCAAGAAAGATGCTGAGATGGAGTCATACAGCAGGTTTCAGCAAAACAAGTCTCATACATCACTTTGATAAGCTAGTGGGGGTGGGAAGGTCTGGGAAACCTCAAATCTCTTTGTGGCTTTCACTTTTTCAGTGTCTCCATTTAACCACCCCCACATGCTACTACTGTCTGTCTTGTCTAATTTAGAGTGTAAATTCTTCAGGGCAGGGACTGTCTCTCACTGTATGTTTGTGTGGTGAGGCCCTGATCCTGACTGGCAGCTCTGAATACACTACAGATCTATTTTAATATAACCCCAAATTGAAAATTCTGTATCTGTGAGCCTTAGGGGATGTGGGACTGTATTTGGGAAAGCAGAAGCTCTGAAAAAAATACTGAAAGGTCATTGCAGACAATGTACTGAATATGAACTGTGAATGTGGAGCTAATGGCTAAGAAACAAGGTTAATTTTTGTCTTGGTCAAATGCAGGCAATTTGAACAGGAGAATGAAGGCATCCTAACCAAATATTAGGATACTATGGGAAGCGAGGGCTGACGTGTCTCCATTTCTCATGTCTACCCTTCCAAAAAGTTGTTGAGAAAATAGAATGGATTTCAGCAGAAGATAAACATTGTTTAAAGGCTGAAAATCTCACCAAACTTTAGTTGCTTAAACAAGTCATCCAAGTGAAGGTCATAGTTGCCCTAGAATAGTTAAAACAGTTACCAGTGAGACACAGACACCTTCAGGGGATATTCACATTTGAGATTAGTTAAACTGCCTTCTGGAGGAGCCTTCACTGATTACAGAGGGTCAGGCAAGTAGGCACAGGTAGTTGCCTAAGTTTGGTACCATCAATCTTCCCACTCCAAGGAAGAATAATTTTGACATTGAATGTATTTAACTCGTCGGAGACATGGTTAAGAGGAGACTTGCTGACAAGTAAGTACCTACACAGGAAGACAGTTTTCAATAGGACAGGGCTCTTTCATCTCTCAGACAAAGGTATAACAAGATCCAGTGACTGGAAGTCGAAGCCAGACAGATTCAAACTAAAGATAAGGTGTAAATTTTAGCAGCAAGAGTAATGAACCCTGGGAACAATTTACAATGGAAGTGTTAGATTTTCCATGACTTGAAGGCTCTAAATCAAGATGTGATGTCTCTCTGTAAGATATGCTGTAGCTTAGCCATTAGTTATGACACTACAGAAATTCCTGGATGATATGTAGAAGGTTACACTAGATCGTCATAAAAGCACTGTCTAGTGATAAAGTGCATAATCTAAATAATGATGCTAAATATTCTATCATAACAAATTCATTTTGTATATACTGTACCAGTTCAGTGTTACTCAGTTAAAATTGCCTGCACTTTTAGGGCCTGATGCAAGTGGACAAAGTACACAGCTTCCCCAGCACCTCAGCAACAGGCATATATCCATCCATCCATCCATCCATCCCTACAGGCTGTTTAGTCTAATCCATCATCTCCCAAACTCACTATTTCTCAGCGTAAAGGCTGTAATATTGCTCATTCATATATATATATATATACACATATACATCAAGGGTGCCTTATAGAGTTTGTTAATGGTTTTCAGCACTAAGGTCCCTCTGGTCTGAAGGAACAGTCTGTTTCATGGAGATGTTTTAATTTTTCTAGACTGCACTCTCCACTCTTGAGGGAGTATATGAGGGCAAACAGATTAGAAAACTACGTTAGCAAAACACTAGAGGTGAGAAGCATGGTTTCCTAAGGTTTTTTTTGTTGATATAGCTAAAGGAGAAGCATAATCACAGGAGTTACTTGGAATAATTCCCACTTCTCCACTGCTTCAAGACCAATAGCTGTAGAAGGTTTTCATTGCCCAGGTGGCTGCAGACAAACCTGAAACATCCACTGGATTTGAGATAAGTTGATGTTTGCTCTAGAGGGTATCTATTCTGGGTGGATTCGTGGTGTGCTGCTCAGCACTGCAGCTGTCAAAGTACATTTGTCTGTGATGTGGGGGGGTAAATGTGGTTTTTCTATGCATGCAGGACAGCTGTCAATCATACGTGCCTGAAATGTGTGCAAAGTATTCAACTAGGAGGAAGCCACTGCCAGCTATGAAATGAGACTAGGTTTTCAAATGCCAGGATACTCTGAATATTCATTAGTGTGGTTTTGGGTTCGGTTTTGTTTTTTAAGAAAATGAATTTGAGGAAAATTGAGCAAATAATTGCTGTCTGTAACAACTGCAATTAATGTGCTAATAAGGTAAAGTTTCTGAAGCCCTTCTTTTCCAGTAACTAAGAAATTTCAGATCCTTACCCTATCACTGCATGTTGTCAGTGATCATTCTTCAGGAAAAATGGTTATTTGCAGAACATGAATACTCTGCAAATGAAAACTAAACCACAAGGAAACATTTCCTGTCTATTATTAATCCATAAGGACATTATGGCAGACAGGAAGGAAGTTCTTGTGGCTAATCACTAACCTGAAGACCAAGAGATGTGAGCTTCATCACAGCTTCTTAAACATATCCTTCTGACCTTGTTGAGGCATCTCAATCTCTTACTGTCCTCAGTTCCAGTGAATGACACTTGTTTTCCACTACTCTGTTTTGATATTTCTGTATTGTAAGCTCTGATGTTCTGCCCATCAGTACTATGAGCCTGTATAGAATGCAGACCAAGAGAGGCTTGATCTCAGATGTTTCACACCATATTTCTGAAAAATTATAGGAAAGGGTGGTGCCTTCAAGGCAAATGAAAACTTAAGCACTGCAACCAGCAGAAAAATGTGCTTGGATTTACACTTCTGAAAAGGAAGGAGCTTCTCTCCATGGAGAGAGTGAAAACAATTAGCATTCACCATAATTTTCATCCCTACATTACAAAAGTACTTTACGAAGGCTGATAAGTACCATTAACCCCATTTTACAGATGGGTGGGAAACAGCACCATGGAGCAGCAAAGTGAGTTGCTCAAGGCCATATAGTAACTCAGCAGAAGCTATGCAAATAGAAACTGTGTCTCCTGATGCCAAGCCTTATTCCTTGGCCCACACAGGAGACCTGACCTAATTCCAACATCCATGAAAGTAGCATCTTCCTTTGCAACAAGCCTAAGCAGGTATTTGGAAAGAATGAATGAATGAATGAGCCTGTTTCTCCAGTGTTCACCATTCTTGTGCAATAATTGCTCTGCAGACGTTTTTGTGAGCTTGATAAATGTTTTATTTACATGGAATTGTCTCAGCTAACACCCACAGTAAACATGAGGCGGTAGTCAAAACGTTACTACATCTATTATTACAGAGAGTGGGCTGAAAAAATATGCCTGCATCTGCTGTGAGTAGGCCTTATTTTATTAGCACAGCAGTACTTCAGTCTTTGTATGGGAGGTGAGCCATCCACTTTCACATGATGGTGACAATGATTTAAGGGCTCCCACCCCCTGAAGCTGCTTATTTCTCTGTATTTGAAACCAATTTTAAATAGCATTTGTGATGAAGACTCTGAGAAGGATGCTTATTGGTAGGGATGGTGCATAGCATAGGGTGTCCATGTTTGGAAGTGTTTTGGGAGGTGCTGCAAGTACCTGGCACTTGAATCCCTCATGCAGGCTTTGTTCTGAAGGAATCATTGTATGATCACTAGTATGGTGAGCAGGGAGCCAAAAGGCTGTTTCTAGTCCTGGCTTTGCTACCATGTCTGCATGAGTCATGTAAGGCTGGATCTACCCCACTTAAATTCAGGTGTTTCACTGAGTAGCCTGATTTTAGAGTCTCAGGATTCTTCTGTAATTGATGGATCCATAAGATCTCAGTCTCTCATTGGAGCTGCCTGTCTATATTGACTGACATAAAAAGCTGTTAAACTCATAGTTAATTCATTACAACTAGCTGATTTCGTGCAACTCTAGTCTTCAATGCTTTAATTCTTTGACTACATAGTGTAAGATTACTAGGTGTATTTCATTAAACATAAAAATCATCAGCCTCAAGGTTTCACAAACTGAATATACACAAACTAAGGTCATTGAACTTTATTTCTTTGGGATTTCCTCTGTGTTTTGCATATGCAAAATGGGTATAATGACATTTTATATAATTCAGTGGAAACCTGCAGCACAGAGGAACTGAAACCTGCATTACTGAGGTATTTGTTCTAACCCAGATTTTGTACTCTGATTCATATTAACAGCGTTTCTATGGGGTAACAGTAGGCCCAGTAGTATCTTATTTAGTAATAGCAAATACCACATACTGCAGGAGACCAAGGGACAATTAAATTGATGAAGACTAAAGGTATAGTGACTTCCTGCATTGGAAAATACCAGCAAGAAAAAATACTGATGCACGGAAAGCTGCTGCCAAAATACAAGTCCATGATGGATGGAAAGTGCTATGGAAATGTTAAGTAAAATATTATCATTTGCTATTACAACTGCAGCATAACGTGGCCATTTTTTATAGCTGAACATGTAATCTTTTTTCTTCTTTTGTCTCATTGCAACTTTCAGGAAGCTATAGGTGATCTGCTGTGTATCTGTGTGCCTGAGTACGTACATGTATAAGTACAGGCACTGATTTGAATGAAAGACAGCAGTGGAAGTCTTTTATATTTAATGTAGGAAAGATGGGGAGAGGCTGCCTTGTCAGCAGTCTGAGGTCCCCTGGAATTCGGCCATTCAAGGCAATTTATAAATATATTCTCCAAGACACAAACACAAAAACTTGTTTCAGAATGAAGTAATATCTAGTGTCGTGATAGCCTGGGGTGGGAATAACGTGTGAGGATGGTCTCACATGAATTTGAAATATTCTCTATTAACAAAAAATCATTTATTTGACTCATTCCTAGTCTGTCTGATTTTTATTTGTGGATTTTTTTCCATGAATATCTATTCTTCTCACTCATTCTTGTTTTAGAATTATTAGCATACCCAGTAGCTGTGCTGCTATTTCACAGAAAATATCTTCCTTTGCAGAATTCAAGTACTGAAGAATATTTTTATATATTAATAGGGCAATATTTGAGTACTATCTGTTACCTCAAGACCAACATGTATGACCCCAGTACTTTGCCTACCAGTTATAAGTGCAGGTGATTCAGATGAACTTAAATTTTTCAAAATCAGGAGATTAGAAACATAAAGAGACAAAGGGGGGAAGAAAACCACTGAGTCAATCTCCTGAACATTTTAAATGGCTGTACACTGATGTAAGGTAGATGGGGAATAAGTCAGAGGAACTGGGAATCTTAATAAATAATTAGAATTATGTCTTAATTGGCTTAGCTGAGATTGGTTTGGCTAATTCACATGATAAGAATTTTGATGTTTTGACTTCTTCAGAGAGGACAGAGAAAAAAAGACAGATGTGGTTTATAGATAAAGGACATTGAGATCATTGGTTCTGAGAGCTAGAATGCAGTATGAGATGGACTTGCTGAAACCATCTTGCTGAAATAGGAAGGAAGCCATCAGAGTGGTGGAATGGGCTGGTGCTGGCCATCAAATCAGTCAAGAGAGATGAATGCTTTGAACAGCTACTGGAATATTTCAAACCCCAGCTTTTGTTGTTGGTGAGGGACATTGACACCAAACATCATCCAGGGCAGAAATACAGCAAGAATAGCAAATATCAGGGTTGCTCTGGAAGCAATGTTTTATCCCCCAAAAGTGGGATGGTTGACATGAGAAAAACCTCTTGAAGATTCTCTTCTGACTAATATAGATGAATTTGTTGAGAAAATAAAATAGGAAGACATTGAGAAGAGGGTGAATAACCTAATTCCTGGGAAGATAAAAGAGAGAGAACAAGTAAAACACAAAGAGGATTTAAAAAAAGGAGAAATCAATAAATTAAAGCTAATTGGTAAAGGACATCTGATGAGAAGCAAATCACAGGGAGAGTCCAAAGAACTGAGACAACTCTGGAGCTAAAAATGTGGATATTTTAGGGAAGTTAATAAGAGCTTGTCCAATAAATTCATGATCATCACCATTCTATGAAATTTAGGAAAAAAATGACAAAGAAAGTGGAAGGTAGGTCAAGTAAGTGGAAAATAATATAAGCACAAGCACATAGGAACAAAATCAGAAAGGGATTTTATGCAAGGGATTTACAGCAATTAAAAGCTTATTGGGAAGATGCATTAGTAATAATAAGAAAAAGAAGGAAAGAGCATGAAGAAATTACCAAGCAAAACATGTTTATTTTTAACTTGGATCGGTTAATTTGTTCACCATGCAGTCCTGCAAACTGTTGTACTGGCACAAATGTGTGGTAAAGCAAGGGAAAGAGGGATGGCAAAGGGAAAGAAGAGGGGCTGGGAGTTGCCTAAAGCAGTTCTATCACTAAAAGAAATGTAAGTGCAGGACCATTACTCAATAGACAAAGAAAGAAAATAACTGATGATGGGGCTGAAGCATTTAATGTCTTTTTGCTTTAGTCTTCCCTAGAAAGATTAACTGCAATTGGATGCCTAACAAAATTAATGCCAGGATTGAAAGAGTGAGAACCAACAGTGAAACAAGGAAGGTATAGTAAGAAATTGTTTGGACCAGTTAGATGGTTTTGAATCAGCAGTCGGATATAATTCCTCATAGAATATTTAAGAAATCAACAGAAGTGCTCTGTTAAAAGTTATCCTTGATAATCTTGGGACTGATAAATTCCCAGAATAAATAATTTTCCTTGACTTCAGTAAGGCTTTTAAAAAGCTCTGAACATCAACTTTTTAACAAAACTAGGCTTTGATGCAACTGCAGCAGAAGTGGATTTTTTCTTAGTAAAAAGATATTCCATGGAAGGATTATCAATGGTCAGGTCTTGGTCTGGTTCTATTCAATATTTCACTGATGACTGGGAGGATGGAATAAGGCCCATTTCCTCATACTGCAGATCACACCAAGTAAGGAGAGCTTGCAAACATGTAGAAAAAGTGACAGATTTGTAGAGGTCAATTTGGTCTTCTTAGATACTCTGAAATAAGAAGGGCAAGTCTGAAAAACTCACTGGGGAGCTATCAGCTGCACTATTACAGGGAACAGTTCTGCCTGTGTATGTCTGAAGATCATAACAAGTTTAGGCCTGAACTTGTAACAATATACCACAGTGAAAAAATATCATATTGTGATGTGTAAACAGTTGTGCATGTCAGATGCATGAATTACTCCTGATTAATATCTTAACAGAGATAACATGGCCAGTTTGGCACACCATGCTTTTGTATGAGCAGCAAAAATGTCCAATGAAAGGAAATTAAAATCACCAGAGATCACAAAAATGTGTCCACAGAAGGAAGGTTGAAGAAGTGAGGTTTGTTCAAGAAGAGAAGTAAGGGCTGAAGGACAGCCTTACAATTTATTTATGAAAATATTGATGCAAAGAGGACATGAATAAATACTGTGCATGATTACCACAGACAACATATGAAAACAAGTATCCAGATGAAAAGGTCTAGTTTAATAAAACTTTCAAAAGCTATGTGTAGATAGACAAGGGGAAATTTTCCTAAAAGGTAAAGTATGCTCCTAAAAACAGGCTCAGAAAGCACCTGTGTGAAATGGCACTGGTATGGCTCAGAGAGGGATGGATTTTGTGATATCTCAAGACCCCTTACACTTCAGTGCTCTATCATACTATAATTTGTATCATCTGAGTTTAGAAAAAGTTTTCAAACAAATACATGGAGTTCAAAATAATTATGAAAGGTTACATCTGAACAGACAGTTGGATCACTTGCACCCTTGGCAAGTTTGCAGATGACGCCAAGATGAGTGGTGTGGTTGACACACCTGAGGGACAGAATGCCATCTGAAAGGACCTGGACAAGATTAAGAAGTGCGCTCATGTGATCCTCATGAGGTTTGGCAAATCCAAGTAGGTCTTGCAAATAGGTCGGGGAGATCCTCAGTATTGATATAGGTTGGAGGATGAAGGCATTGAAAGCAGCCCTGTGGAGAAGGACTTGAGGATATTGGTGGATGAAGAGCTAAATATGACCATATTGTTGCTATTGTTGTTGGGTATGAGTGCATATTGTTGATATGCACTTGCAGCCCAAAAGGCAAATCACATCCTTGTCTGCATCCAAAGCAGTGCGGGCAGCAGGTCGAGGGAGGGGATTCTGCCCCTCTGCTCCACTCTGGTGAGATCCCCCTGCAGTGCTGAGTCCAGCTCTAGAGTCTTCAGCACAGGTCAGACATGGACCTATTGGAGCAGGTCCAGAGATGGGCCACAAAAGTGATGTGAGGGCTGGAACTCCTCTGCTGTGAGGTAGGCTGAGTTGGGGTTGTTTATCCTGGAGAAGAGAAGGCTCTGGGGATACCTTCTTGTAGACTTCTAGTATTTGACAGGGGCCTATAAGAAAGGTGAAGACAGACTTTTTAGCAGGGCCTGTTGTGACAGGACAAGGAGTAATGGTTTAAAACTAAAAGGGGATAGATGCGGGCTACATATGTAAGGAAGAATATTTTTACAAATGGGTGGTGAGACCCTGGCCCAGGTTGCCCAGAGAGGTAGTAAATGTTCCATCCCTGGAAACAAATATTCTGAATTACACTGTATTTTTCTCTTCTTCATCTCCAAGCCATTTACAAAGCAGAGAATTATTTGTGGGTGTGGACAGAAGAGAGAAGCAGCACCCTCCCAAACAAGTCTGGACCAAAATGCAAGTGTCTTAAACCCTCAGTTTCTTCAATCAACCACTGCTTCTGCCAGAATAAAATATATCTCAAAATAATTGCTTATTGGATTTATCTCAGAAAGGAAAAGCTCATCTAACCCATCCCAAGTCTGAAAAACTGACTAGGATATGGAATGTATTTTTTTGGTACATGCTGCTTTCAGATCCCTAAATAATGTCCAAACCATCCTTCATTAGATACTTGGCAATCATGGTCCTAAAGCTGACAAGAGGCCAAAAAAATCTCATAAATGAAGAATTTTTCTTCTTTTTTTTTTTTTTATTTTTTTTTTTTTTTTAAAAACATGGTGTTCTTTGCTTATTTGAGCCAATTTACTTGATTTTCTTCTTATGATAAAGTTTGCCTATCTAAGTAACAGGATAGAATGTTGGGGTTTTTTGTTTTTTTGGGTTGGGTTTGGTTTTGGTTTTTGATGAATACTTCTGCACTTCACAACAGCAAAACTGGGTTGAAATCCAGAATCATTTGAGGTAGGCAGTGAGGGATTATCCTGTCAAATGCATTACAGCATGGAGTCCTTTTTGTCAGAAAGCAATATGCAGCCATTCACAGCATCTTAACAGGTAGGCATCCACAGTGCTACCTGTCACAAGAGCAACAGTATGAATTCCACCTTCCTCTAGCCAATGTGACTTGCCACCATCTATGCAAATGGCATTGCTGAAAGGGCATTGCCTCTCTGGGTCCATACAAAATCCATCTGTCCAATATGAAAAAGACAAGATTTTTTTTGAGGAGAATATGTATACCTACAAGAATAAGCACTTAGGATCTTGCTAAGGTCAATGGCAAAGTATAAACTCTTTAAAGTCAGGGGACACTCGTTTTAAAGACAATTAATACGTCCTCATGTATAACTGCCATATCTTTGTGTATTTGTGTATGCGAGTGTGATAGCTCTCATCATGAGGAAAGGAGGAGAAGCAAGCAGGAGAAGTCTGTGAAGATATCTCACTTCAATAGAAGACTGGGGACAGAAAGACCTAGCAAACTACAAAACAAACCATCCTAGGGGAATTTCTATCCCTGCTTTACCAAAAGCTTACAGAAAACAAAACAAAAAAATCTTGAGTCTGAGTTAATTTACACTTATCTGAGATAAGTATGACCCTCAAAAATGCTAATGCTATTGGACTTGTTTAAAGCTCTGTTTTTGACATAGATGTTGCAGAAGCAGAGCAGCACACTGTCCTGCGAGACTTGCAAATTCCAGAAGTTGGCAGCTTTCACAGCACACTATAAGACTTCTGTTTTTTTTTTTCTGAAGTTTTGGCCTATGATTAATTGGTTTAATTTTGCTTAGCAAAGTTCAATTTATGCTTTACAAGCACCATTAGTATTAAGAGTGTCTGCTTTTGTGGTGATGGATGCCATGTAGAGTTGAATGGGTTTGGAAATGGTTTTACTGTCTCCACAAAACTCTTCAGGATTTTTTTTTTATTTTTTATTTTTTTTATTTTTTGTGAAGTCAAACCAAGCTCTCTTAACAAAAGGTGGGAAAGAAGATGTACAGGTTGTGCCATTAATAATTAATCCATTTTAAATGAGTCACTTTGGACATCAAGATCCTCCTGCATCTCCCTGAGGCAAGTGTCTCTTGCTCACCCTCTCATGCCCAAGCTCTTTACATGAATACATGTTTATTGGAGCACGGATTTCCATGTGTGGATTCCTCATGTCCCAGATTATTTTTTAACCATGGGACTAAAAAGCTTGTCTCTTTTCTGGATGGATTAATTTTTCATTATTTATACAGCTGCAAGAGGACCTTGCTGGTCATCAAGCAGCCAGGTCTTTTGGGGTGAGTGACTTTCTCCTTCAGAATCACATAGCTACAGCCAGAAAGCTATTTTTCTGACAAAAGTTTATGCAGAAGCTGGTGTGGTTTTTTGTGACTGACACCAGTTTTGACAAACTAATATTTTCACATGAAGGACAGAAAAAGAGATTTCATCAAAAATTGCAGGCCAGTAGTCGTGTTAAGCAGCAGGTCCCATGAAAATCTGTGGCATTTGTAGTTTTGATTGTCTAAGTATTACAGTGTGGATTATCTGGAAGTACAAAGAACGTACACAAAGCTCTAGGTAGCCAAATCTAGCTGCCCTGAGGCACTTCAGAATTGGTGGACTAGAAAAACCTGAAGTGGATTGTATGTGGCAGGCTCCTGGTTCAGCCTCAGCCAGCTCTGAGAGCTAAATGCAGTTAACAGATGAGTAGAGTGCTTGCTCTTTAATTGAGAAAAGTAGTTAGGAGATTATCACATTTTATAAATGGCTAGAATCCTCAAGTGGCAAGATGATTGGGTGAAAATACATCTTATTTTTAGTACATTGTTGCTGTGCTCCAGTAATAAAATGCAAAGTGCAAGAAGGCAGTAATTCCAAAGGGAGCTTTTATAACAGAGAACTGAGGGCTGCTATTCACACTATTACTAAATTCTAGCTCCTGTCCGAAACAACATGATCTGAAGCATGGTGGTGTTGCTCATTATTTACTTATTTCTTTACTTGTTATGGTATTCTCAAAGCTTTTATTTTGCACAAAATTATTGACTTAGTACAGTTGACTGCGAAGTTCTGATTGTAGGATCTTTGCATTGCATTAGCACCTAGAGATCTCAGTTGAGATCAGGACTGTATGTGCATATATGGCTATAGTGACAGGCAAGGCTTGTCTGATAAACTAATGATTTATTTCAGCCAAAAATGCAAGAATATGTTTTGATACTACTTTTTAAGATGACAAAACCATCTAGCCCAAGGTCATAAACAGTCACAATGATAGACAGAAAGTGAATGCAGGTTCCTGGAGTTAACTTACGAGATTTTAATTTTTTTTATCTCTGATTTATCAATGAGCATCAAAGCAGACAGAAAAGCAGAGATGAAATAACTATTTTTCCTTTCCTTTTCCCTTTTTCCCTTTTTCCCTTTTTTTCCCTTTTTTTTCCCTTTTTCCTCCTTTCCTTTCCTTTCCTTTCCTTTCCTTTCCTTTCCTTTCCTTTCCTTTCCTTTCCTTTCCTTTCTTTTCCTTTC